>CABHPR010144903.1:0-13784 GCA_902168415.1 Peromyscus melanophrys
AAAAAAAAATTGCATATTCTTGATATTCCCAGACCACAAAATTCAAAGTATTAGCCATTGTATTTAACACTTAATACTTCAGAGTTTCAGACATTCTTGTCTACAAAGGTATGTGGGTTTTTTTTCTTTTCTGGTTTCTGTTTGAATTAGATATCAATGAGATCCCAGCATAAGCCAGAAAGCACATTTGGAAGCCATGGCCACGGCATCAACAACACCATTCTGGAAGTGAGTTGGACAAATTACACAAAATTCAATAAAGAGAGTGACTCAGATGGACAGGGAGGCATTTGATGAAGAATTCTCAGGGTGGGAACAACACAGACATCCACACCAACAGCCCAGCCTTAATTAAGTCCCTTGGCTGTCAGCACTGTGTCTCCCAAAGTTCTTCCTTCAGCTACAGCAGAATGGCCCAAAGTGTCTCTTCTCATCTTCCTGTCATTTCTGCTAGCTGTTCTCTTGATAAATAAACTGGGTTTCAATCTGTTTACCTTCCCACGGCCTGAACAACTGACGACTCAGAGTCTATTTTTACCACTCCCAGCATACTGCTTCAATCTTCTGTTCAGTGACCTTGACTTTGACTCTAGCTTAGGTCAATGCCTCCTTTCTCCCTCCTCACCAACCTTTAAAACAAGATGTCATCCTGCTTAGGCACCCTAAGTTATCCACATTCAGTTCATTGCCATATAACCCTTGAATGCAGCTTTGCCCTCCCTACCCCACCCTCTCACACTAATAGCTCAGGACATTTCTTCTACGAACTACATAGAAACGGTTGTACCATGTGTGGCAGACCATTCTGAAAGGACCTGGAAATAGCATCTTCACAGAGTCACAAGAAAGCAAAATTGTTCTGTGCCAATGAAACAACCTTTCTGTATTGGTTAGACTAACTCTTACTATGAGCTCAGAAGACTTGAGCTAACCTTACAAAAATTTTTTAATATATGAAGACTCCTATAAATTATTACATTATGATTTGGTTTGTTTAGTTTGGTTTTTTGTTTTGTTTTGTTGTTTGCATGTTTGTTTTGAGACAGGGTCTCACACTGTAGCCAAGACTGCCCTGAAACTCAGCACAATGACATACTTTTTGTTTTAACCAGAATAGCATCTATAAGAACTTCCTAAGTAAATCATTAAAACTATACAATGTAGCAAAGAAAAGCATAGCTACTGCTTCTCTACCCTCTACCATACAGAACAACCATACCCATAAGAATGTAGGGTTTTTCTCTTTCTATTCAACATGAATTACAGATGGTACTGGCTGTATTTATCAAATTTCAGATTAATTAAGAGATGGTCAAAGGCCACAAAATCTAAGCTTGGCCCTTGTAATTAAGCATACTACTTCCCAATGGGGTCTGGGAAGTTTTCTGTGAAAAGGTCAAAACATTTGAAAATCAATGACAGAGATCCCAATCTCTCCTCAGAAACATGGCATACTGTGTCAAAGTCCTACAAACCTAGAGGATTCCACCTTTCATAAATTCAGATCCAATTCAAAGCAATGTGTTCACCAGACCTTAATATTTAAAAGATGACTAACAGTAGAATATGAATCTCTGCAATAAATGAAAACTGCCTGCTCTATGTTTAAAATAAAATCATTGTTCTCCAACCACATAGTTGAGTCCATCTCCCTGACTGTGTGCAACCATTTACCACCAGGAAAGTGTACATATTTTATCAAGTCCCAAAGCAAAAATACAAAAACAAAAACAAAAAACAAACAAACAAAAAACCTCTTTATTTCAGAAAATGTGTGGAATGAGTTGGAAAGGAAAAGTTAGTCAATCAAAACGTAAAGCCAGCACATGTTGTAGAGTGGACGCCTACTGTGGATGCTCTGAGTTGGACCTATTCTACTTGGAAATTCCACAGAGCTCTTCCTAGTAGAAAATGGCTCCCAGTAAATTTACTGAAGTGAGCTTTATCACTATTCACAGGTTACATGGTTTAGGTATTTTCCTAATTCATATCTCCCCCCAAAAACACTAGAAATCCCATGGGAGAGAAAAAGTTTGTCTCCATCCACTATTCATATGGTGCCTAGAAAATGGCCCCTCAACTATTAGTCACTCAGTATCTCGTTGCTGATTGGATGAATTCACCACATATCATCATACCAAGAGTAATAAGATGACATGAAAGATATTTAGCAAATTCCAGGAATTAATTTATTTCCTTCAGTACCATTATCATTCGGTACCACACTGTCCAGTCTACTTGAGTGTCTTACTTAAGGTTTTTATTAATGTGATAAAACACTGTGGTCATAAGTAGTTTAAGGAGAAAGGGGGTTATATCAGCTTGCAGGTCATGTGCCATCCTTGTGGAGAGTCAGGACAGGGAGTATAAAGGCAGGAACCTGGAGATAGGAACTGAAAAAGAGGCCATGGAGGGGTGCTGCTTACTGGATTGCTCCCCATGGCTTGCTGGACCTGCTTTCTTATTTCTCTCAGGACCACCAGCCCAGGGGTGGCCGCACCCACAATGGGTTGGGCCCTCCTCCCATATCAATCAGTAGTTAAGAAAATGCCCTACTGGCCCACTGAGGTTCTGTCTTCCCGTATAAATCTATCCTGTGTCAAGCAGGCATAACAACTAGTCAGTGCAAACCAGCATTAAGTCCTCACTACATTCTAAATGACTGTCCTTACACACACAGGTAAGTGTAATATAAGCAAGGAAACTTCTCTTTGCAAGAGATGGAGGCCATTGCAGAAAACTACAACCAATCAAAAGGCAGAGTTGTGGAGCCCAGTCCCAATGGATACATCTGCAAAACAACTCCTACACGTAAAGCTCAGGGAACATTGCAGAAGAAGGGGTGGAGAAACTGTAAGAGCCAAGAGCAGGGAGTTTGCTGTGAGATTGTGTCTCCCACTAATGTCAGAGCTACAACAATAAAGTCTCACCAACATGACTGCCTAAACATGAGCTGAACAAAGACAACACCTATAGACATGCCGAAGTGGAAAGGAGAAAGCTCAGGAGGCCCCAACTGTACACAGAGAACTACAGGCAACTAAGGAATGCTGTGAATTAGATAATAGCCTTCCTCAGGGAAGAGCACACCAATTGGTTATCCAATACCAAATGGTCATTCCTGAAAACATACATCTAAGTAACATTATATAGACTGAGCTGTAAGACAAATTGCTAAACTATCTTACTAGTAAAGAAACCTGGAGCCAGATATTGGGGTGAAAGCTGAAAGATCAGAGAGCTAGAACAAGCCACAGCCAACCTCACCTTGCCAGCTCCTCAGGTGATCCTGTTTCCTCAGACTGGAAGCCTCTGAGTCCTCATCCAGAAGGGATCTCAGCTGAACTACTTAAAAGCTTCTAGTTCCTGGTCCTTATGCTTTATATACCTTTCTGCTTCCTGTCATTATTTCCTGGGATTAAAGGAGTGTGTCCTTCCCAAGCAAAGACATGAGCTCTCACATGCTGCGATTAAAGGTGTGTGCCACCATGCCTGGCTCTGTTCCCAGTATGGCCTTGAACTCACAGAGATCCAGACAGATCTCTGCCTCCCGAGTGATAGGATTAAAGGCGTGTGCTGCCATTGTCTGGCCTCTATGTCTAATCTGGTGGCTGGCTTTGTCCTCTGATCCCCAGATAAGTTTTATTTGTTAGAGCACAAATAAAATATCGCCATACTGAGCAGAGTGTATTTAGGAATACATATCTGTTATATATATGCATGTAACAATTAATGAAAAAAGAGATCATGAATTTGAAAGAAAGCAGCAATGAGAGGGTTTAGAAGGAGGAAAGGGGAAGTAAAAATGATGTAATTATAACCTCAAATTTTTAAAGTAATAATTTAAAAAACTTATAAAACTGTCAGCACAATGAATTTGTATACTTTCTGTGGTTTCTATCGCTGTCGGTAATCCAGCTATATTCCATTGTTGTCAGATAGAATACAGGAAGTTGTTTCAATCTTCCTATATTTGCTAGCATTGTATCCTAACATGTGGCAGATTTTGGAGATAGTTCCAAGGGCTGATGACAATATCAGTGTTTTCTTTAGTGTTAGAGTGGAATGTTCTGTAAATGTCTGTTAGGTCCATTTGATTTCTTATGTCATTCAACTCCAACATTTCTCTTTTTAGTTTTTATTTAGACAATCTGTCTATTGATGAGAGTGAGATATTGAAATAATCATCACTCTGTTGGGTTAATCTGTGGTTTTATCTAGTAGCATATGTTTTATGAAACTGGGTCCTCCTGTGTTTGGTGACTCTATGTTAAGAATTACAATATACTCTTAGTGGAATTTTCCTTAAATACATAAGTACTGTCCTTGCTTATCTGTCCTGACTTGTTTTGGCTAGAAGTCTGTTTTGTCAGATGTAAGAAGAGCTACACCAGCTTGTTAACTAGTTCCATTTGCTTGGAGTACTGTTTTCCATCTTGTTCCCTATAGTGGTGTCTATCATTTATAGTGAGACACGTTTCTTGCAAGCAGCAGGAAGATGGATACTGTTTTCTATCTATCATAATTTCTATTATGAAATTGAGATTCTTGATATTCAGAATTCTTATTGAAAGTTGTGTCTTGATGCCTGACATTTTGTTGATTTTGTGCTGTTTCCTTAGGCCTCTTCGGTTAACTGATCTGGCTTTCTATATCTCTCATGGCCCCTTGAGTATGTTTATTCTACTCTTCAGCCCAGAGAATTCCTTCCAGTGTTCTTTTTAGAGCTGGCTTAGTGATCAAAAACTACTTTAATGTATTTTTTATCAACAGATTTTTTTTTTACTTCTTTGTCAATACTATTAATTAGTTTTACTAGTCTTAAGAGTCTTGGTTGGCAGCTGTAACTTTTGGGATTCATCTTTCCAGACACTTCTGGCATAAATGTTTCTATCAATATACGGTGTTACTGGAGGGGCTACCTCTATAAGTAACTTCGCCATCATCTCTTGTAGCTTTCAGTGCCCTTTCTTTGCTCTGACCTTGTAGTGATTTACCTACAATATGTCATTGGGAGTTTCTTTTCTGGCCCTATTTGGTGTTCTGATAGACCTCTTGTCCCTGAATTAGCATCTCTTTCTCTAGGTTTGGGGTTTTTTTCCTCTATGATTTAATTGAAAATATTCTCTGTGGCTGGTTTTGTATTCTTTTCCTGCTTTGTCCAAAAAACTAATTCAAAGATTAGTTTTTCATGGTGCAGAAAAGAAACCTTTCCATAGGTCTCTCTCTCTCATTCCATTCACTTTAGTTTTTATCATTGACATTTTACTGAGTGATCTAATTATCTTTGTCTTTCAGACCTGAAACTTTTTCTCACATGATTCCTCCTATTGGTGAGACTTTTGACCCAGACTTTATCTGGATTCTTGAGTTTTTTATCTTAAGCATCATTTCAGTTTGGATTTCTTCAGCAACCCTGTCTCTGTTGAATTCCATTTTCATATCTTCAATTGACTACCTCATTTCACTACACAGTTCTTTGCTTTTGTGCTCCTGAAGTACATTTATGTCTTCTTTGAGATGTTTGAGCATACTTATAATGTGTGTCCTATTAGTTTTTATTCAAATCATCTTTCCTCTCTCAGTGGATCTGTATACAATGTTTAGTCAAGGACTAAGTTGTAAGAGGGTTGAGACATCGTTTTCCACAGCAGGAATAGTATTACATACTTCATGTTCTATCCTTGATCTTCCTCAGAGAGTCTACTACTTCTGCACTAACTAGTATCCAAGGGTCAGTATATTAGTTACTTTTCTATTGCTGTGACATAACACCATTACCAAGGCAACTACAGAAGGCATAATTTATGGGCTTATAAAACTATGGGCTTATAGTTTCAGAGGGATAACAGTCCGTGATGGCAGAACTGAAGTACCAAACAGCAGACAGCTGAAGCAGCAGCTGAAAGCTCACATCTTAAACCCCAAACAGGAAGCAGAGACAGTGAACGCAAAATGACATGGGTCTTGAAATTTCAAAGCCCAACTCCAGTAACTTACGTCTTCCATCAAGGCCATGTGTCCTAATCCTCCAAACAGCCAGAAACTGGGGACCAAGTATTCAAAATGAGACTTACTGGAGTCATCTCATTCAAACCACCTCAGTCAGCACACCCCTCATCCCTTCCTGGACTTGTCCTCCACCTCCTTCTGGTGTGGCTCTCCATGCCTGGATGCTCTACTTTGGGTCAGCTCTGGTCAACAAGAGGTTAAAATGCAGGTGGATCCCAAGGAAGCCAAGTGTGAAGTTGGAAGGTTGATGGAGTGGAAAGTCCTATCTGGAGTCACAGGGATATGAGATCCTGGAAGAGCACAATAGAATGACAACACAGAGAGATGAGATTCTGGAAGACTTACGTGTGAAGTTAAGAGGCCAGGCAACACAGGCACTTGAGATCAGAGAAGTTGGGTGGTCGATAGGGTGGGAAGGAATAAAACCTAACTTGAGATACAGGCCTAGTTTGAGGTGAGATACAAGAGGAGCCAGTTATCCTATGGGGTAGAAAGGAGTGAGGCCTAGCTGAGGGCTGGTATGATGTCAGGGGGCCTCGCAGTGCAGGAACCAGGTAACCTGGCAGCACAGAGACTCAAGAGCCCAGAGGAGCATGGCAGCCTGTGGGGCAGGGAGCTGATGACACTGGTGACACAGTGACAGGAGAATGAGGCGATGAGCAGCCTATGGGGTGGAACAGAGCAGGCTTCATTGCTTAATCTCAACTTTGCTTTTCTGTATTATTGTATTATTCATATCATTCTACTGAGTAACTTCAAATCTTTGTGGCATTGTTGATGACAAATGTATAGACACATAGATGGAACTCACAAATTAAGTTTGGGAGACAATGAAAAAGCTGAGTATTTAATTCAAACATGTTTTGTTTTGTTAAAAGCACTGATCCAAGGTGTTCTAGATGCAATAATAAAAGTAATTTTGTCATCAACTGACAAATTCTCAAAAAGATCCTGACGACTTGAGACAATCCCTGGAGAATTTCATACAATGTATTTTAATCATATTCAATCCCTACTCCTCCCCCAGTTCCTCCCAGATACATCCTCACCTCCCCTTCCAATGTCATATGCTTTTTTTAAATAGCACACCAAGGAGTCCAGTTTGTGCTGCCCATATACCCATGGGTGGGTGTGAGGCCATCCAGTGAAATATAATTTACCTAGCAGTGGCCACACCCCTCAGCATTAATTTGTCCTTGGGAAGGAGGCATACCTGAGAAATGATATGGATGGCTCAATTACATCATTGGAACCTAGCATCTTGAGTTCTTTGTGGGGTGGGGGCGGGGGTGCACTTATACATGCCTGTGTCTGTGGGTGCATGTGTGTGCATATGTGTGGTCAGATATTAGATGTCTTTCTCACTTGTTCTCTATCATATTTTTTGAGACACAGTCTCTCACTGAACCTGGAGGTTGCCAATTCCGCTACGCTGGTTGGCCAGCAAACTACTGGGATTGTCCTATCTTTGCCTCCTCTGTGCTGGGGTCATAGGCACATGCCATGGTGCTTGGCTTTTCCCTCCACATGATTTCTAAGGGATGAAACATAGGTCCTCATGTTTGTACAACAAGCACTTTACAAACTGAGTGCTCTCCTCAACCCATCTTAACGCTGTTTTACCTGTGTGTTTCCCATCCTATTGTTAGTAGTCAGCTTTACTTGACTTCTGAGATTATTTGCTGCAGACACTAAAGAAACAGCTCAGTGAGCTGGAATTGTCATCTGTGACCAATCAAGTCTCACTGGACACTGTGGCTGCTCAGCAGAGCTCTTACTTGTTGCACTGAGATGTCACACCTGTCAGCCAGCTTTCGCATTTTTCCAAGGACCTGCTAAGTTTTGTTTTCTCCCTGTCTATAAAAGCAACATATGTTAGCTACATTCACTGACAGGCTTCAACACTGTTTCCCCCTAGTCAAGCTGTTCCTTCAGTTGTCAAATGCAAGAATTCCTCTTTAGCCTTCAAAGAATTCAGAACCATGAGCAGAACTATAGGATAATAACAAAGCATGTTGATAGCGTGGCTATTAATATACTGTAGCACTTGCTTAGGTGCTTCTGCACATTGCCTTTCCCTCTCCCCATCTCTCCAGAGAATGGGATACTAAGGTAATGGACCTGGACTTCATGAATGTAAACATCTGGAATCACAAAAATAGAAGAAGTGGTATTTGAACAAAAGTTCATTTTCTCTTATTCAGTGAGTTGGGGTGAGTAATTTCATAATGCTTTATAGTCAGCCCCTTAGGTGGCTCCCTTTCATATACTTATTGGCAGGGGCTCTATGAGCAGAGGCTGCCCAGAGCTTGGAGATGTTCTCCAAAGGGCTTGCTTCAAAATGATCAAAGTCGACAAAGTAAACACAAGAAACAGCCAGTAACACTCTTAGATACAAAACAAGAAATATTGAAGGTTGGCACTTGCACCAGACAGTTTTATGTCAACTTGATACAAACTAGAGTCAGCTGAGAAAAGAGAGTCTTAATTGAGAAAATGTCTCCATAAGATCAGGCAGCAGGTAAGCAAGCCTATCGGGCAGTTTCTTAATTAGTGATTGATGTGGGAGATCCCAGTTCATTGTGGGTGGTGTAATCTCTGGGCTGATGGACTTAGGTTCTATAAGAAAGAAGGCTGAGCAAGCCATGGAGAGCAAGTCAGTAAGTAATATCCCTCCATGGCCTCTGCATCAATTCCTGCCCCCAGGTTCCTACCCTGTTTGAGTTCCTGTCCTGACTTCCTTCCATGACGTATTACAATATGGAAGCATAAGCTAAATAAACCCTTTCCTCCCCGACTTGGTTTTGCTCGTGGTGTTTCATCACAGCAATAGAAACCATAACTAAGACAGTACTGAAGGGAAATTGTGAGATTGGAGTAAGAAAAATTTGCAATTGAGTCACTAGGACCCTAAGTATTCAAAACTGTGAACACTGGACTTGAAGTTGAGTGGGGTTCTTTTGAATAGGTGCTGAGAGGTCTCATTAGAGTAGTTCCTCAATCTACGTGTGTATCATGTCCGAAAGAACTAACTAGTGCCAAAGACAAGGTGGGGACTTGTCCAGAGACCAAAGCAGAATGTGATCCAAGAAGAATGGCTTCCTGTTTCACAGAAATAAGCTCTTTGATAAAGGGCTCCTATTTAGAGTTTGCTGACATTGAGGTTGCCAACACATCCAGAGCGGTGGAGAGATGTTTTGAACCTAACCTAGACTAAACAGGACTGACAAACCCTTCACTGTAAGGCACTAAAAAGATAAGGTTAATGAAAACCATTATCTGCATAGGCTGACTTCATGTGGGATAAAATCTATATGTGTCACAATTTTAACAAAAACCCTGGTGATCAACACAGCTGCCAAGAAGAACTTTCACAGAGTCCTTTGAGGAGGACAGTGACAAATCTTTGCTGGTACACCTGCCCTGTGGCCTCTTGCGACACCTACCTGAAATAGAATGAGGAAAGTTGATCCAAGCGAAGGCTGTGCCCACTCCAGATTCCTAAGGATCTCATATCTGGTCAGTCCTGAAGCTGCATGCTCACAGCCTGACCATGCCTGGCAGGGGAGGGGATCAAGGCTGCAAACTACCAAGGACACCATGGTTGGCTCAGGTTTCACTCTCACCTCAGAAACTCAGGTTTCACCCTCACAGAGCCTAAGAGGCATCATGAAAAGTAGGGATCAGCAGACCATATGCTATGAAGGAAAAATAACTGAATTTGTAACAGAATTCAAATTTACCCATTCCACTTCTTGTGCTTATGAGTGTGCACATGTAAGAGAGTATCTTTAAGTTCCTGTCTGTGGTGGTATTGTGTTCCCCGAAATATTGTGCACACTAATAAACTTATCTGGGGTCAGAGAAGAGAACAGCCACAATATAAAACATAGAGGATAGGCAGTGGTAGCACACGCCTTTAATCCTAGCATTCCAGAGGCAGAAATCCCTCTGGATCTCTGTGAGTTCAAGGCCACATTGAAAATAGCCAGGTATGGTGACTCACACCTTTAATACCAGGGAGTGATAGCAGATAGCAGAAAGGCATGAAGACCAGGAACTAGAAGCTTTTGGCTGGTTAAGCATTCAAGCTTTCGAGCAGCAGTTCAGCTGAGAGCCATTGGGATGAGGACATAGAGGCTTCCAGTCTGAGGAAACAGGATCAGCTGAGGAACTGTCCAGGTGAGGAAGCTGTGGCTTGTTCTGCTTCTCTGATCTTCCAGCATTCACCCCAATAACTGGCCTCAGGTTTAATTTTATTAATAAGAACTTTTAAGATTCCTGCTACACCTGTCCTTGGTTTCTCATTTGTAAATTAAGACAATAACAAGTTGCTATGCTGGGTTTTGAGGCTAAATAAAGTCATATGTAAAACTACTTTGTAAACAATGCAACGATATTTGCATGCAATAAGTAATAGGTATCTGTTCATTAAAATGTAATACTTTCTGGGCTAACAAGATGGCTCAGAAGATAAAGATTCCTGCCAAGCCTAACTACCTGGGTTCAGTCCCTGGGAGCCACATGGGAGAAGGAAAGAACACAATCTTGCAACTTGTCCTCTGACCTCTACTCATAAGCTGTGAGTAGAGCTCATAGGCATTTGAGCTCACATGTGTACACATACAAAAAAAAAACATAATATTTTTAATTACATGTTTTAAATATGTCACAATATGTCAACTAGTAAGCCTACTCTCGGAGAATTATATTCACTGAGTTTCCAAAAGAAGTCAAATAAACAAAGACACTTGGCCAAAAATGGGCCCCAGCACCATGTTTACTCTTTTGACATGATTACATTTGTTTTGAGGCTCAGTGTACACCTGGGCAATGAAATATTGCCAAGAATTTGAAGCTACATTAATTTATCCATGTTCACATTTTTCCTTGACTGAATCAGAGGAAGGAGCAAGGATACAGTAATGTTTATCCTCTACCAATGTCTGAAGGAAGATCTCCCCCAGCCACATTGAACTGGAGGAGCCTTCTCTTGATCTCCTCTGGGAAAAGAAGTGAGTGATGCAGATGGAGTAGGCTCAGTGACCTCTCTGACTGAGATTGGCATGGAAAACTCCCAGTCTGAGAGTCAGCAAACCTAGCACTCTGGTCCAGTTCTCTCCAGAACACATGTACCATTTCTATAACATTGATTTCTGTGGCATCTGCTCTCTCATCCATTGCATGAAAGCAAGGGTACTTAAGAAGTTTTTTAGTTGTTCTTAACCTTTTTGTGTATTATGAGTCTCTTTGAGATGTTAAAAACCATACTCATCAAATGAAGAGCTCACAATATTGTCTCCATCTTATTATTACATTGTGAGGCTCAAGTGTATCAATAACACAAAATCAAATCTGTACCCAAGTTTAAGGAACTTGAACTCACATAGACCATCTGCAGAACACTTAAAAGAAAAATCTTTTACTCACAGAGTATGTGATCTTTCTACCAATGTATGCCTTTTCTGCAATGGAGGTGGGGGCCCTATTCCTATGTAGGTCACACCCAAAATAATAGCATGATGTGGCTCCCTTCCTTGTAATAATAAAAATAACCTAGAAGTGAACATACAGCACAACCAGCCAAGGAGACACCACACCAGCAGTTTTGAAAAGAACGTTGGTTTCAAGTAGTAGAAATAAACTCACTTTGTCCCTAAGACATTTAGAGAAACTGCTGTGGGTAGGCTCTGAGTCTTTTTCCCCAACCATGCTTCCCAAATGTGAGCTACACTCGTATTATGGAATAATCTTTTTGTACACTGTGAATATGTATCACTTTGGTTTAATAAAAAGCTGAACAGCCAATAGCTAGGTAGGATTTTGGGGGCAGAGAGGACAATGTGAAGAAGGGAGTTGCCAGCTGGACACAGAGGAAGCAAGATATGAAGAATGAGAGGTAAAAGCCACGAGCCACATGGGACCACATAGTTGAATAGAAATAGGTTAATTTAAGTTATAAGAGCTAATTAGAAACAAGCCTAAGCTATCGACCAAGATTTCATAGTTAATAAGAAGTCTCCATGTCATGATTTGTCATGAGCAGGCTGGTGGGACAGAAAAATCCGACTACATACCAGACAGTTTAGTCAAGGAACTGTGAACTCCTGCCACTTTGAATCTTCCAAAGAAAGACCTTTTGAAAATCCAAATTCACATTAACTGAAGATGGCAAAGGAATAAACATATTTTCTGATGTTCACATTGCCCAAAGACATGATTTCTGCCCTTCCCCTTTAGAAGATTGCTGGCTACTGTGCCTAATCAAAACAAAGAAGTATAGAAAACAAGAGCTAAAATGTAAAAGAAGACTTTTTCATTTTCTTTGCTTTGGATCAAATTAAGGGCATCTCACATGCTAAGTGAGACCTCTACCACTGATCATATTCCCAGCCCAAAGAGAGACCTCACTGAATGATGGCAAAGGTGAGTCCCAAGCAAGATGGACACTCTGGGGAAATAGAGCTTACAGCACCATTAGCAGATTCAGGAACCTCAACCAGAAACCTAAAAGAAGTCAAGAAAAAGAAAGCAAGTTCATGACAAAAATAAAAGTTTACACAAGAAATTCACTGGATGGCAAATATTCACAAGATTAAATGAATGGACACTATAAATATGAGCTTAACCATAAAGCTATTTTGCAAGATTTTAGAAACTAAATATGAGAAAGAGAGGAAGTAAGGGAAGAATGGAAGGGAGGGAGGGTTATATAAAAGCAAAATCTCCATGCTACACACTTAATAAACACTTAAAACACAAAATATGGTGAAGCAATGTACTGTTAGGAATATGTAAGTAAAAGCATTAACTTAAAACTCAAAGTGACTGCACCTGAAAAGTAGAAATCGGGATGTTGAGTCAGGCAAAGTACGCAATATTATTTGACTTACAAAACAATGGACACTAAAAGTTTTGATAAAGGGGCCAGTGAGATGGCACAATGGTGGTTGGAAAGAGAATGCACTCCATAGGCTTATATATTTCTGTGTTTAGCCTCCAGCTGATGAACTCTTTGGAAGGATTAGGAGGTGTGTCCTTGTTGGAGGAAGTCTGTCACTGGAGGTGAGCTTTGAGATTTCAAAAGCCCATGCCAGGCTTAGTGGTTTTCTCTGCCTGCTGCCTATGGATGAGGATATAAAGCTCAAAGTTATTTCTCCAGCACCTGACATGCCTGCTACCATGCTCCCTACCATAATGATAATGAACTAACTCTCTGAAACTGTAACCCAGCCCCAATTCAATGCTTTATGAGTTGCCTTGGTCATGGTGTCCCCTCACAGCAATAAAACAGTAACTAAGACAGTGGGCAAAAACACTTGCTGTCAAGCCTGATGACCTGAGTTTAATCCCCAGAATTCACTTGATAGAAGGTAAGAACCAACTCTAGCAAAATGCCCTCTGACCTACACACACACACACACACACACACACACACACACACACACAAATGTCAAAGCATGTCCACACATGCAAAAATTCAATAAATAAATGTGGTTTGTTTGTTTAACTTTGTATTGATTCTTTGTGGATTTCACATCCTGCATCCTGACCCCACTCACCTCCCTGTCCCTTTGCTTCTGCCCTCTACTCTTGCAACCTCCCCCTCAAAACAAAACAAAATTTTTAAGTGAAACCAAAAAACAAGCAACAAAGAATACCTTTGTTTTTTTTTTAACTTGAATAACTAAGCCTTAAGATAATGAAGAAGCTGGAGAGATGGCTCAGTGGTTAAGAACAGGTTTTGTTCTTTTTTTTTTTTTTTTTTTTTT
>CABHPR010144904.1:0-10656 GCA_902168415.1 Peromyscus melanophrys
TGTGTGTGTGTGTGATTTACCATTTTCTCAAGGTCATGCTCCATATTCCTTTACATACATCATTACTGAGTTCCCTGTCTAAAAGCCAGCTTGCTCTCTAGAGGGTTCAATTCTAGGGGAACTCGACCCACAGCTTGCTTGGAAGGGAGGTCTTAAATAGCAAAGGAGGAAAGACGAAAATCCAGTTTGAAGTTAAAAATGGAAAAGCAAGAAACCCTAGGAAAGTGTCCCCAGACATCTTTCACACCATACATAGCTGAATGGAAATGACTCAGGTTGGGTGAGCTGTCAGTGAATTCCTACAACATGACAGAAGAGCCACCAAGGAGACGGTGACATCCTGGGCCATCAGGACATCTCTCTACATCTGCCGCTACTGTTTCAAAATGATGTGCTTTCAGCTCCACAGATGGGCCCAGCCCTCTATAGTATGAACACCCCATAATTTCCATTCCCTTCTGAGAGTCTAAGTTCCTTTCATTCCCCTCTCTATGTATCATCTCTTCCATTCTGAGCATGTGGAACCCCCAGATGGTAGGGTCTGGGTCCAAGGCTCTGATGTGAGGAGAGCAGACACAAATGGATGAAGGACCCTTGTGGCACTGGGTCTCCTATTCCTCTCCATGGCTCCCATCATGGTGTGCTCAGGTTTTCTTTTTTCCATAACTTTGAGAGGTAGTTGGAGGTGCAGGCCAAGGAGCCTCGGGAAAGCAGGCCCTCCCCTAGCCTGGCACTGTGCAGGTGACTTCAGACAGCATTCACAGCCATCATAGCTCCTCCTGGATACATAGAGAAGCTGGGGTATGGGGAAATAAGGGCATAATCTCAAAGGACCCAGATGTTGACTTCGTCTTACACCTGGAACCCATTCATAGCATGCAGTTTTTACCTATTTGTGAAGCTGAAATGTTCTCAACTTTCTTGATGAACACTTTTGTTGGGGAGTATTATTTTAAGGTGTGTTACTTTTGTTTATGTTGCATTTGTTTAACTCTATGAAGCTGTGTTACTTTGTCTTTCTAAAACACCTGATGGTCTAATAAAGAACTGAACGGCAATAGCAAGGCAGGAGAAAGGATAGGTGGGGCTGGCAGGCAGAGAGAATATATAGAAGGAGAAATCTTGGAGAAAAAAAGTAGCCAGAGAAGGAAGAGGACTCCAGGGGCCAGCCACCCAGCTACACAGGGAGCCACAGAGTAAGAGTAAGATTTACAGAAGTAAAAGAATGGGAAAAGCCCAGAGGCAAAAGATAGATGGGATAAGTTAAGGAAAGCTGGTTAGAAATAAGCCAAGCTAAGGCCAGGCATTTGTAAGTAATAATAAGCCTCCACGCATGTTTACTTGGGAGCTGGGTGGTGGCTCCCAACAAAGCAACAGAGTAAAACAACAGACAACAACACACTTTACTGTGTGAACATAGACAGAAAACATCACACATTGAGAATCTGCCAGACTCAAAGCCTCCATATCTCAGTGACCTTCTGTACCATTAGAATACCCATTCTAAAACTGTGGAGGTCACACTGCATTCTGCACTTTCACTACCAATTTTATTTTTATGGACTTATTCACCACTAGAAAAGAAAGGAAAGGAAGGAAGGAAGGAAGGAAGGAAGGAAGGAAGGAAGGAAGGAAGGAAGGAAGGAAGAACAGGAAGGATGGAGTGGGAGGCACGACAGTGTTAAAACTAGAAAAGCAATTGGCTTTATATTCAATTTGATGACTCACATGCCCATTAGCTGCATCCCATCCTTCCTCACCGCCTAGCATTTTCTCTTCTTATTTCCTTATTACACATGATACTGCACCCACACACATTTTGTTTATACACATACATATACTATAGGCTAGGATCAGCGTACAGTGGAGAACACATGCTCTTTTTCTTTCTGAGACTGTGTGACCTCACTTAATATTACACACTCTAAGTCCGTCCGTTTTCCTGTAAATTTTGTGATTCCATGTTCCTTTAGAGCGAAATAGTATTTCAACTTTCATAGCAGAAAATGTTATTAACTTCATAAACTATCGCTGCCTTAACATAACTTGCGAAGAGAAGAGAGAGGGTGGAGATCTCCTCCTGGGCGAATGAGTAGCCCAGAGCAAACTCAGAATGCATCTCCTGGTGACAAGTCCCCTCTGCTTCACTGCCAAACAGCCCAGCCTCCCCTAATGCAGGCACTGAGTGCTGCCGTGTGCTCAGAGGATAACAAGCAGGGGTATATATTTCAGCCGCCTTGATTTAATCCTCATTAATTTAATGTGCTTAAGATCCTTGCATTCTATAACTAAAGTATCTCCATTTTACTGACAGAAAACCTGAAGCCCACTGCAACTTTACAGCTTGATTGAGGTGACGCAGCCAGGCAATGAAAGAGCTGTGTAACCCTCTAAGCCCTCAGCTGCCTGGATCTTACACCGGACTGCGTCTGCAAAGAGATTTTTTTTTAAATGCAGTCTCGGAAATGCAACCATTTCCCTCCCATCCTCTCCACATTCATCCTCCAAATGTGATTATTAATTTGCAGCATCCTAGAGTCACAAATAAACTGTTAGGTGCTGAAGTCACCAATTAAGAGTGATTGTTTTATTCAGTTCAAGGAGATAAAGGCTCTCCTGTACCCCATCTGTCATAAAGGCCTTGCTTAAAAATCGCTCAGTGGAGACATCCTACTCCAACACGGAGATAAAAGGGAGATTTAAAAGTCATGATGTGAATCTGTCCTGGAGGCTAATAGAGTATGGAGGGAGGGAGGGAGAGAGGGAGGGAGGGGAGCGGTCTGTTGGTGTTCTCAGCCACATATTAGCTCCCTCATCTATTTATTGTCAGGACTATCATTAGGAAGATTAAAAACCCAGGGCCTACAAATAGTCCTGAAATTTTTGTCTTTCATTAGTGACTTATTATTATTATTACTGTAGCCCTCCTTCCCTCCCCCCCAGCAAAGACAATGATTTCTTAGTCTACATCAGGATGTAATCCATAGAGGATTCATCAGGGCTGAGAAAATATTAAATGCTATTTCCAACCTCCGCATCCTATTGTCAGAGGCCATCGCTGATAATAATAGCTTTAATTTATAGAATTATAAATAATACAATAGTGACGCCAGGAATCTAGGATCCTATAAATCTGTCACCGATCAGTACAAATGAGCATTGCTAAATGAAGCCCAGCTATAAATATATCCTGCACCAGCTCAGGATGGGGGGAAAATTTACAAAAATAAAAAGAGCAGGAACCATAATTGCAGTAGAAATGGAAACCTCTTCAGTCACCAGAGGGCTTTCACCTTGAAATATGAGCCGTCTCTGGTTTCCCTTTTTTTTTTCCTATTGAAATTTCAAAATATATTGAATTTGTTTCTTATGAGAGGAAACAGGCACCATGTATCTTGTCTCAGGCAATCCCCTTGCATGCTAGCTCATGTGCCCTCCATAACTTAAGAAGCAGCCATGCCATACATATTCACCCTGCTCCTTAGAATAAGTAGATACACAATTTTACAAATGACCTGCTTGTTTGTGGTGCTAGATTGTTTGGGTAATGTCAACATCTTATTCCTTTAAAAAAAAAACCCACATACATTTGCTTCTTAAAATGAATGAAATCTGCTTTGGGGAATATTCTCTCAATGTAAGAGAATTCACCTGCCCACAGCAGCTGAAGGAAGACATCTCTGTGATTCTGCTATTTTAGACACTGTTCTGTTCATTCCTGTAGGAAAAGGCCCCAACTGCTTTATGTAATGCTGAAGAGAGCACACATATAGAACTGAAAGGCAGAAGATAAGCGGGGTGGATCTACTTAGTATTCCTGCCAAACATGGGTCATTAAAAACATCTTCAATCTAAACAAATGGCTTCAATTAAAAAAAAAAAAAAAAAAGCACGCAGAGAGAAGACTGTCCCTACAGAAGCATGGCTGCCTTTCACTGGATATGTCTGTTCATGAACAAGCTGGGAGAGGAAAATGCCTCCCCAGGGCTTCAAGAGCACGTCTCAGATGTGGACTCCAGGCATGTGTTGTTTGACATCCACAGAAGTGTAAGGTTTCTAAAGCTGAAATCTTGGTTTTACCAAGATGTTCTGGGAGTTGAGGGGCTGGGCAGGTGGCTCAGTGGGTAAGGTGCCTGCTGTGCCAGCATGAGGACCTGAGTTCAGATCCCTGGCACTCATATAAAAAGCCAGATGTGGCCACCTTGCCTGTGACCCCAGCATAGGAAAAAGGTAGTTCCCCAGGGAGTCAATCACCAGCCAGTCTAGGCAAAATGGCAAGGATCTGTGAAATACCTTGTCTCAAAACATTTTTTTTTTAAAAAAGCAATTGAGGACGACATCCCAACATTAATCTCTAACCTACATGCATGTGAGTCCAGCATGGGCAAGCACATATATGTGCCCATATGCACAACACACACACACACGGGGGGGGGGGAGATGTCTAAGGGTAAAAAGTGATATTTCACTATACATATACAAGCAGATCATTCCAGATCTTCAGTCAAAACCCTCCTTCATCTTGTCATCAGGATAAAATCACATTCATGCTGAGTGTGGTAGGGGTGTGTGCTGAGAAGTCTAAATCTGTTTACGGACACTTTAAGCTGCTAGGAGGCCATGCTAACAAAACCAGTTCCAAGCCACTAAGGACTGGACACTCGTGGCTGCCCTCACTCACTGTCTTAGTAGAGGCAGCCACACTGCTGGGACCTTTTTTCGGAGAAACAGTGTCTGTTTCAGGACCCCAACTCACCAAGGTCCAGCCCCACTGGCCTCACCCCCTGCCCTGGTATAGTCACTGGCTTAGAGCAGCAAAACACTTAGACTAGCATCCAGGACCAGCCTGTGGGTCACCACACAAACTCCAGAACCGATTTCCCTTCTAGAACTTACACTGTGTTCTGCCCATCTCTCAGGATATGGAGTTTGTGTATCAGATACTGGATGTAACCTTTCCCTTAAGTAACTGGTCTTCCCTGGCCACCACTGCTGGCTCTCTTGGCATCTTCCTGTTGGCCTTGAGGGAGGAGGGTGGCTCTTCTCACCTCCCATCAGGCTCCCTCTCGTTACCATTTTCATAGTTGGCCAAGGCAGCCCACCCCCCACAGCTGGTGTAAGTAAGAATGGTCAGGTTCCCATTACTGTGATGGGAACACACACACAGAGAGTGGAAGTAAATAAGCAGGGGATGGAGGAGGGCTTGTTTGGTGTCTCAGCTTCAGGGATTCCAGAAACTTTGGGTCCGTGGTCAGTGAGGCTTGTTCACATCGTGGCTGCTGAGAAGCAGAGGAGCCAAGCAGCTGGACTGCCAACACCTCCGTCTATAGTGTCATAGTTAGGTTTACTACAGCTGTAATGAAACACCATTATCTCAAACAACTTTGGGAGGAAAAGATTGGTTTGTCTTATCCTTCCATATCAGAGTCCATCACTGAAGGAAGTCAGGGCAGGAACTCAAGCAGGGCAGGAACCTGGAGGCAGGAGCTGATGCAGAAGCCATGAAGGTGTCCTGCTTACTGGCTTGCTCCCCATGGCTTGCTCAGCCTGCTTTCTCATAGAACCCAGGACCACCAGCCTAGGGCTGACCCTGCCCAATATGGGCTGGGCCTTCCTCCATTAATCACTAATTAAGAAAAGGGCTGGATTTTGTGGAAGCATTTTCTCAGCTGAGGCTGCCTCCTCTCTTGATGACCCCAGCTGTGTCAACTTGACATAAAACCAGCCAGCACAAATAACATGCACTTGTGCGGCTTTTCCTAGACAGATTCACCCCACATAGGGTACCAAGGACAAGCCAAAGAAATGATCCCATCCCCTCCAGTTTAGTAAACCACTGAGTTCATTGGGGTTACTCATGGGGTGAGTTGGGCTTCCTCACAGGAGCAAGTATGACTTAAAGGCATCTGCGAGGCTGGAAGGCCTACTGCAGCAGGGTGCCAACTCACAAAAGCCACCTCCCCAGAGCCTCCTGCATGACTTGCATTCAGCTCAATCCCTTGTCAGAGTCTCCTCTGCCCAGCAATCGCTATAGCTTCTACAACCTTGGGGAGAGGCCTGTGAACCGTGCACAGTTCTGCTAAGTTACCTTTACTTTCGGGTCCTTGATAGAAAGTTTTTGACCCAACTTCCTTTGCAGAAGCACTATCTCCTGAAAGTCCCACCACCAACAGTGGCACAGGCTAGAAACCCAGCTGTTAGCCTGTGGGCCCTTAGGGGATATTCCAGATACAGATGCTGGCAAACATGCAGCCGTAGAGTTCAGCCTATATCCCAAGCCCAACCTCATCACTTATGGCTGATTAACGTCAGCAACTGACTTCACTTCCTATGGCCTAGGGGGTGGGGGAAGAATGCTTCCCATCTGATTCCCTGCTTCTGCCAAGTGCCACCAACCCTGCCCCAACCCAGGGAAGCTCTGGTTCTGACTGGACTTAGCAGCTGAGGTTTTTTTGTTTGTTTGTTTGGTTGGTTTTTTTGTTTTTTTAAGGGGATGATACAGGGTTTTGCCTCCTCAGCTCCTTCTCAGTAAAGCTGTTTTGGCTCCATGCATCCTCCACAGAGAGCAGCTGTGCACTTGTAGACAGCTTGTGTCTCAGGCACTGTTGCCTGAGGAATCCAATAATCCACCCTCTCTGCTTGCTTTGGGTGGTGGTGGCTCAGCTGCTTCTCAGCCAGGCTCCTGGACCCCACACGCAGACTTTGAACATGCCCTTTTCCCCCCCTTTTTTCCCGTTAGGCCGCTGGCTGCTGAGAACTGCCCCCATCGTTTGTCTTTTGTGGTTTGTGTTTGTTTCTGTTGCATGAACTGTGAATGAGGGAGATAAAGTGGGATAAGCTATGCTGAGCCCTGAGCAAATGGCAGAACTATAAAGTCAGTACGGGTGTAAGTGGGATGTGGGTCCTGGAGGAGGAGAGCCATCAAATTCAGAACTAGAAGCTCATGCAAGGCCGGGTCCTGTCTCTATCCCGCCCCCTCCCCCCGCCCCCTCCCCCCGCCCCCAACTCCTATAGACGTCTGCATGCACCTGCAGAATCAGGCCTCTCAAAGTTGCCCACTAGCCAATCGGTGACTTTCAGGTCACATAATAGAAGAAGTGGAGTTGTAGAGGAGACCCTGGATGGGGTGGGCGGGCCCCTTGTGACCACATGTTCCTTCATCATGAAAAAGAAAGGCAGGAGAGGAGCTAGAAAGTGTAACCAGCTTTGAAGGTGAAAGAAGGGTCCAGGAGCCAAGGTATAGAGACAGTTCTCTGGCAGCTAAGAATGGAAGAAACCAAGCACTTAGAATTTGTCCTCTGAAGAAGTTCATTTAATCTGAACTTGTAATCTTCTATGCCAAATTTGAAATTCACACAAATTTGAGTCTGAGCCACATGAGTGATAAGGAACTAGAGTGAACATAGAAAGTGACGACCTATTCCGGAATGTTCATCCCCTCTTTCAAAGATTTTTCAGAAGGTGGAGTCTGTCTGGGGAAATGAGAAATGCTGGAAGCATTCCTATGTTGCCATTGGCCGCGCTTCCCATCCAACCATGAAGAGTTTCTGAGTCCCTGGTTGAAGTGCCCTGAGCCAAATAGTTAGTCCCCAGGGTTTCACGAACCTCTGTTATCCAACCACTCATCCACACACAGCTAATAACAAGTCTTCATCCTGTGTGTTTTCCAAATTCTTCAGGGTGTCTCCTGAAGCTCAGGCTTCCCCGCATTCCAGGTGAGCGGAGTAGATTGAGCGTGTGTAAATTGGCTCATGGATCTGTCTCTTTGGACCCTTATCAGGAGTTCTTCTCTAAGCCTCCTCTCATCTGTCAACAGACTTTGGCGATACTCAGGCTCAGCTGTCTGAGCGTGGAAATGTGTGCCACCCGCAACGTGAGAGGAAACTGTACCCACTGAAGAGACGTGGTTTCTCTTCTTGGTGCCATGATGAGATGACAGCTGTGTTTGTGTGGTGATGTGGGGCTGTGGCAAGTGTGCATGTGGTGTGTTGAGCTGTGCTTATGTACATATGTGGGTCTGAGGTTATGGGGAATACGTCCATGGTGTGTAGTGTGCACGTATGAGGAGTAAGAAGGCATATGTGTGGTGTATGCACATGTATGTGTGTATGTGGTGATATGGAGGTGTGCTTGCATGTG
This sequence comes from Peromyscus melanophrys, assembly GCA_902168415.1. Taxonomy (NCBI): domain Eukaryota; kingdom Metazoa; phylum Chordata; class Mammalia; order Rodentia; family Cricetidae; genus Peromyscus; species Peromyscus melanophrys. The sequence continues at coordinate 8,140 of CABHPR010144904.1, forward strand.
TGAGGTGTTGTGCTGTGCATATGTGCTTGTGGGTGTTGATGTAAGGTGTGTGTGCATATGCAGTGGTATAGTATATGTGGGTTGAGGTATTGGGATGTGTACATGTGTACATGATAATGTGGGACTCATGTATGTGGAGTGGGAAGACACATGTATGGTATGTACATGTATATGTCTATGTGTGGTTATGCAGGGGTGTGTGCTTATGTATGTGAGGTATGTGGCAGGTGTGTACATGGAGTGCTGTGATATGTATATGTGTTGATGTAGTGTATGTACATGTCAGCATATGGGGTGTGTCTGTAGAGATATTAGGATATCCATGTGTATAGTTAAGTAGGATGGATGGATGTGGGGTGGGGAAACAGGTAGGTGGCATGTACATATATATAGTTATACATATTCATAGTTATGTAGGATGCCTATCCTGGGATATGTCTGTATATGGTTAGGATGACATGTACCAGTGGGTCCTGGAGTTCTGCATGTTTGTGGTTATGTAGGGCTATAGGGTATGGACTGTATGTGTATGTGGAAAGTATGCTGTTTGTTTAGGAGGTTATGTAGACCATAGGTATGAGAGTGTACACAGGTGTCTGGAGTGTGTGAATGTGGTTATGTAGGGCATGCATTCATGAAAAATATGTGCACATTTATCTGGTGTGTGGTGAAGAATCGTACACATGCTAGGAGACTCATCGGCTTTTGGATAGCATCCAGATCCAAGTCTCACTCTCCTCTTCTCGTTCACCCATTCTCCCACATATTTGGAGGCTAGCCCTGACTCAGGCAGGGTTCTCAGGTTCAACAGTGAACAACACAAGCAAGATTTGAGTTCACAGATCTTATACTTCCATGGGAGAAGAGACAATTCACTAAAACGAAATAAAAAAAAATACACAGAAAGTAATTTATGTCAACAAATGCAAGGGACGTTAAAGCACAGCAAATAGACTATCAAACAGGGGCCAGTTTATCTACCTGGCTGTGGAGACCTTTAAAGTTTGTTGGGCAGAACAGGACTTGTAGAATATTATTTTAAGGTTTGTTACTTTTGTTTATGTTGCATTCTTTTATGTTGCACTTGTTTAACTCCGTGAAGCTGTGTTACTGTGCCTGTCTAAGGCACCTGATGGTCTAATAAAGAGCTGGATGGCCAATAGCAAGGCAGGAGAAAGGACAGGCGGGGCTGCCAGACAGAAAGAATTAATAGAAGGAGAATGAAGAGATGAAGAAGGAGTGAGAGAAGAAGGAGGACATCAGGGGCCAGCCACGCAGGCACCCAGCCAGCCACAGAGTAAGAGTGAAAGTAAGATATGCAGTGTGAAGGAAAGGGAAAAGCCCAGAGGCAAAAGGTAGTTGGGATAATTAAAGTTAAAACAAGCTGGCTAGAAACAAGCCAAGCTAAGGCCAGGCATTTATAATTAAGAATAAGCCTCCATGTGTGATTTATTTGAGAGCTGGGTGGCAGACTCCAAAAGAGCAAAACCAACCAACCACAGGACTGACATGGTGACAAACACGGCCTTGAGTGACATCTGTGGGCTGCATGGGAACTAAAATGGACTAAGTGGTCCAGGAAGGCAGATGCACATGGTCTGTAAGCCTCTGCAAGGTACCAGCTCTTCCCATGACTGTGTGGGAAGCTAGTGTGGGGGCCAGGGAGGAAGGGGACAAGAGTCAGACTAGGGGAAGACAGACAGACAGAGAGTACTCTGAGTCCCCTGTACCACAGCTAAGAAGAAGGAACTGGGGAAATTAGGTTTTTAATTCTCCCTCCCCTGCTGAATGCTCCTCCATTCCATCATGGGGAGGGAGGATCTTGCAAGCCTATACCCTTAACTGAGAAGCAATAGACAGTTGATAGCTTTTGGGAGGCGGAAAGTGTATTTTCTCTAAGGGTATGGCTCCTGGTAGGTCAGCCATGCTCCAATGGATGGCCACACATCTACGAGCATGTGGGCAGCACAAATTGGAATCAGTGGGTTATAAGAAGAAGAAAAAGAAAAAGAGGAGAAGGAAGGGGAAGGAGAAGAGGAAGGTGTGTATTGGATATGTATAGTTTTTTCCTTGAGGCAGAAAAGCAGACAGACGTAATCTCAACAGGCCGAGACTGCTGTGTTGGAAGAACAAGGGGCCCTAGCCTTTCTTTGGGAGGACAGTTTAGTGCATTTAGAGGGGCTGGGGGTCATGTATGTAGGTAGCTCCTGGAAAGTTGCATCTATTCTCTGGTGGCTTGACTGGGAGCAGGAAGGGTTGTTTTCAATACCAAGGCACGTTGTTTATTGTTTCTGCAGGTCGAGTGGACCAGTCAGGCTGGGGACAAGCAATTCTTTATGACTAGGAGCTATTGTCCAATACACCCTGACTCAAATCTTCATGATCTGAGCCTATTACCCGACAGAAGTAGGCTCAAGAACAACACCCGAGGTTCCAGCAGCCTACTTCCTACACCAGCATGTAAAACACACACACACACACACACACACACACACACACACACACACACACACACAC
>CABHPR010144904.1:10666-31607 GCA_902168415.1 Peromyscus melanophrys
CACACACACACACACACACACACACACACACACACACACACACACACGTTTTGGCCTGAAAAGCTGAATAGGAAAGTAAAACATAACAAGTGCAATCAAGGTCTAATGAAAGGGACAATGTTGTTAATCACTTCATATTGTTACTGGACAGCCAATAATCATTACAATCACGGCCGTATAAAGTGCCCCATGCAGTCAGAACAGAGCCACGGAGCTCACACTGTCTGTCATCTGTCAAGACATATCTACAGGTGCATATGTGTAGGACTCCCAGATTTCCTTGTGTTGGCTCCGGGAGCTGAGACAGGAGCAGAGTCAGGAAGTAGCAAGGGCTTGGCATTGACGTGTAAAGGAGCCCAAGATGAAGCCCATTTGCTCTGTGCCTGATCTCCATGTCAATGCCTGACCATTTTGTCCTCTCTCTGCAGAGGGGAGTCGGGGAACAGGCCTTCTTCTTATCACCCCTGAACACATGTTAAAAATGCACTCCCTGAGACGGCTGTGAACAAATACCACGTGGCGAAGTAGGGGAAGGTAGTTTTTCCAGGTTGATTCACATGCCAACTGTATTTTGAAGCTATTCATCTTCTGTGAAAGGCAATCACTGCCTTGAAGGGAATGAATGCTGAGTTGAGTCCTTGGTTGCTGCATTCACAGGTCCAGGCTCTATACTCAGAGACAAAGTCTGCTAAGGCAAGAGGCAGGGCTAACAAGTTCACATGACTGAGTAGACTCTCCATCCAGAATCTTCTAACACCCCGGATTATTTACTGCTCGGACCACTGAGTCCTGATAGTTTCTGTTCAGGCCTCATATTTAGATCATTTATGATAACAAACTCAATCTCCTGGTCTCCATGTAAATGTATAAGGTAGGGCACTTTGGACATTTTAAAAAATCCTCTGTGGTGTTAACAGATTATTACATAGATGTAGGAAGACGCCAAGAACTAGGTTCCAGATGATAACAGATGTACAACCGCGGGATGCTGAAGACCTAAGGCCGACTTCTTTAACTGAGTCTCACTGAACTTTCAGTCATATGCTTGTAGAAAATAAAAAGAATAAAGAAAAAAAAAAAGCAAAGAACTGAGTGTGTTACTGTTTAACCTGGTGGAAAGGAGGGATTCCAGAGGAACAGAACCAATACAATGAAGTGATATCAAAATGAAAGTTGTTAAATTGTCCTACATGGTACACAGTCAGAGTAGCCCAGCAAGGGCTGTCTCATGCTGGAGAGGCTGAAAACCTGATAGTTGTTCAATCCATGAGGCTGGATGACTCCAGAGTCCCCGTCTGGTACTGACAGGGGATTCCTGGAAAGCCTGCAACCTCCTGGAGAGCTGATGATCTTCTGTCCATGTTGGAAGGCCAAAAGGCTAGGTTCTGACATCTGTGAAGGAATGCAGCCTCAACAGAGCAGATACATTTGCCAGCAATATGAAAAAGTAAGCAGGCAAAAAGCAAAGCTTCCTTCTTTCATCTCTTCCTTCTTATCTCAGTTCCCACCAGAAGGTACCCCATATTTAAATAACCCTTCACAGGAGTGACCGTTGGCCTGACCTTTAGCAGGTTCCAGATGCAGTCAAGTTGAAAACCAAGATCAGCCGTGACAACAGGGGGCGCTGTGCTGTCAGGCTGGCCTAGGGTGGAGCTGAGAGTTTGCTCTGATGGAAGTGACACTGGAGAATTCCTAGCGCTGAGTTCAATTCTAATTAAAACTATTAGGGCTCAGTGTGGGGCTGTATTAGCATGCTCTAAAGGAACAGAACCAGTAGAGAGGGAGGGACAGAGGGAGGGAGGAAGGGAAGGAGGAAGAGAGAGAGAGAAAGAGAGAGAAAGGGGGTTACTAAAAGAGCTTAGAGGCAATAGAGGCTGGGCAGTCTCACAATGGCTATGTGCATGCTGGAGAGGCTGAGAACCCTACACTACTCAATCCATGAAGATGGATGCCTCAGAGACCCCAATCTGAGGATTCCTGACCTAGAGGATTCCTGGAGGGTCCTATGTCTTCAGTTTCAGTCCACATTGGAACCAAAAGCTGGAGCCTGGGAACAGAGACAGATGTGTTGGCCAGCAAGAAGTGAAGGAAGTTGTCCTACCTACTCATCCTCAGGCCTGCTTGTATCTGGTCCACACACTGGAAGGTGCCAGCTTCCCCAGAGGAAGGTTTTCCTACGCCTCCAGTTATGCCTTCCTCAAAATGCTCTCACAGACCAGCACTGGAGTGTGCCTCTTGGTTAAGTTCAGGGCTCATCAAGTGAACAGTCAAAACTAACCGGCATGTCCACTAATTCTGTTCTAAAAGCCAGATTAGGCAGGCAGAGGGGAACACGAGAGGTCTTGATGACATTACTCAGCACATCTCAAAGTCTCCATGTAACTGAACAGAGGCAAGAGGATTCTCTGGGAACATGTCTTGGGCCCTTCCTCCCCAGGGCATTTCCTGGAAGCATTTGTGAGTCTGGTGAACTTCCCTGTGACTATTGTGAATTCTGTTCACCCCTTGCATCCTCAGAATACCGCAGTAATTGTATACAGCTGCTTGGATACCCTGTATCAGGTATAAGCCCTTGGGCTGGATCCTATGTAACGCCAGTGGAGACCCTGTAAATGCATTCTCCTCACCCAGACAGGAGATTTGCTTCTCTCATCCAGTGAACTCTTCAGTTCTCTGGCCATGGGAATCAGTCACCTCCCAGATAGCTGCCCTGATAACATAATCAGACACAAGTATCTGACAAGCCACGACCATGCCTTCTGGTATGAACACATAGACACTTGCTTTAATATTTATTTACATTCTTGTTTGCTCCCTCGTGACTAAATGTGCTTAAAGAAACAGGGACTTTTGTGAAGCAGTTATGGGGCTATCGAGGTGCATGGGCCGAGGAGAAACAAGGATGAGTATTTAAGTCTGTTTTCCCACTGGCCTTCAGATGTGGGTGGAGTCATCCTGCAAGTGGTCTACTCAGAGAGGAGGAAGTTGGTCAGCCTGTGATTGGCAGGATGGTCAAGCCAGCGACCAGCAGAACCTCCTCCACGCTGTTCTTCATAAGCCTTCCTTCCTCTGTGAGAGTGAATCTTGGTTGTCGGAGTGGTGGAATTTAGAATCACCACGGCTGTAGTTACGTGCCCTTGTGTTTGGGCCTTCTGTGGTGTTCCCCTGGTCTACGGATCTGGTTTTGTGCCAGTACCACACTGTTTTCATTACTGTAGTTTTGAACTATATCTTAAGATCTAGAATGGCAATCCCCACAGCATTGATTTTTTTTTTTTCTTCAGGATTGCTTTGGTTATCTGGTATCTTTTATGGTTTCATACAAATTCTTAGATTTTGTTCCTATGTCTGTCATGAATGAGAAAGGAGAATTTTTGATTGGGCTTGCATGGAATCTGTACATATCTTTTGGTAGAATGGTTATTTTCATGATATTAATTCCACTAATTCATGAGCCCAGAAGGTTTCTCATTTTCTAGTGTCTTCCTCGGTCTCTTCCTTTAGAAATTTTAAGTTTTCTTGGCAAAAGTTACCCCTTTGATTAAGTTTATTCTTAGACAGTTTTTGAGGCTGTTGTGAACGGGAGTGTGTCCACAATCTCTTTCTTGGTGTGTTTGTTGAAGGAGTACAGAGAGATTACTGATTTTTCTGAGTTGGTTTTGTACCCTGTCACTTTGCTGAACTCATTGATAATTTCTAGAAGTTTTCTGGTGGAATTTGGGGATCCCTATTGGATAAGACTATATCATCTGCAATGGGGATAGTTTGGCTTCTCTTCCTTTTCTATTTATATCCCTTGAAGTTCCTTCTCTTGCTTTATTGCTCCAGCTAGTGCTGCAAGCACCTTACTGAAAAGGAGCAGGGGTAATCTGCGACCCTGTCTCGTTCCTTTAAGTGGCGTTGGCTGTGGATTTGTCATCTGCAGCCTTTATTACCTTGAGGAATGTCCCTGCCAATTCTACTCTAGTATCATGAAGGAATGTTGGATACTGTCAGTAACTTTTTCTGCATCTATTGAGATTATCATGTTGCCTTTGTCTTTAAGTCCACTTATTACATTTACTGATTTATGTGTGTTACACCTTTCCTACATCTCGGGATTAAAGATAACTTGATCACGGTGGATGATGTCTTTGATGTGTGCTGGTATACGGTTTTTAAATATTGGAAACAAACTCCCTTGCATGTCTCCAAAAGGAGTTTATAGATTGGGTGAGGTGCTGTGGGATGGTCTGTATGTCAAACATGTTGCTTATTGGTCAATGAATAAAACCCTGATTGGCCAGTGGTCAGGCAGGAAGAAGTACAGGCGGGACAAGAAGGAGAGAATTCTGGGAAGTGGAAGGCTGAGGAGACACTGCCAGCCGCCACCATGACAAACAGCATGTGAAGATGCCGGTAAGCCACAAGCCATGTGGCAAGGTATAGATTTATAGAAATGGATTAATTTAAGATATAAGGACAGTTAGCAAGAAGCCTGCCACAGCCATACAGTTTGTAAGCAATATAAGTCTCTGTGTTTACTTGGTTGGGTCTGAGCGGCTGTGGGCCTGGCGGGTGAGAGAGGTTTGTCCTGACTGTGGGCCAGGCAGGAAAACTCTAGCTACAGTGAGGTGAGGTGGGTGAGGAGCACTCCAAATGTGGATGCCACCATTTCCTGACCTGGGTCTAGACTGAATAAAAGAAAAACAAGCTGAGTGCCAGCATTTATCTCTTTCTGCTTCCTGACTGTGAACACCATGCGACCCACAGCTTCATCACAGACATAGGCAAAAGCCAACAAACTCCACCATACCTTTTCAAAATGATGGACTGTGCCTTCAAACCATGAGATAAAAATAAATCCCACCTTCCTTAAATAGCTTTGCCAGAGATTTTGTCCCAGCAGCAGATAAAGTTATTATAACAGCGCCTTCTCCCTCTTTGTGTCAGCTGCCCTCAGCCTTCCAACATTTCATATTGCTGGTTCAAATGCTTCATTTTCAAAAAAGAGGAGAATGGCTCCCCAAAGGTCCAGGGGAAACCTCTGCAAGGACCCAGCCTGATTCCACATCACCACACACATGAGGCTCATACGGCAGAAATGAGAGGCACAGGAGGACAGCAATGGGTCTCCCCATTTATTCCCAAAGTCTCCCTTCTCCTCATCATGAGGTTGGGGTAAAAGGGACGATGTGCAGGGTTCACAGTCTCTTCACTGTTGACATTCCATGTCAGCACAGCTGCTGAGGTATGGAAGCACAGCATTTGAGGGTAGTGTACATGTATAGTTGTAGAACAGCATTGGTGGATGGGCTGCATCAGCCCCTAGGCTGGGGCCTCTCCCGGAAGTGAGAACCTTACTATAATTCACACTCTGTCAAATTCTTGCTGAGGGGCAAAAGCATTCAAGTTCAGAGCCACTGAAGCTGTCCTTCAACAAATAGTGAGCCAGCAGACATAACTCTCAGAACACAGGCCTGAATCAGGCTAGATCTCTCCACAGGTCTCTCTGAACACAGGCCTGAATCAGGCTAGACCTCTCCACAGGTCTCTCTGAACACAGGCCTGAATCAGCCTAGACCTCTCCACAGGTCTCTCCGAGACAGAGTTGGGAAGCAGTCTGCACTGTGATTGGCAGCTCTCAGTGTATGGTGTCTTATTCCTCTACCCTCCCTGCAGGGTCCACTGTGTGAGACTAAATCATGGGACGTGAAAATTCCATAACCCCTAAAGGGTCATAAATGTCAGACCTTTCCTTTGTTCTGGGAACTGGTCCAGACTTCTCAGGGAGATGGCTTAGGGTCCAGAGAGGTCAGAGATGAGGCAGCTGCTCTCAGAGGGTACTCCTCCCCACCATCATCCCTCTCATCTCATGGCAGCACTTCCTCTCTCTCTCTCTCTCTCTCTCTCTCTCTCTCTCTCTCTCTCTCTCTCTCTCTCTCTCTCTCCCTCTCATACATACACACACACACACACACACACACACACACACACACTTGCACACACATATAAGTGTTCTTATCCTGAATGTAGCTCCTATCCAGTCTTTAAAGAGAAGCTCTTCCTCCATCTAAGAATCCATTGCACTTAGACCTCCATATGTTGTATAGTTTGTTTATATCTGAAGCTCCCCCTCCCTCCCTCCTCAGGGTCTCATCATGGCCAGCAGGCCTGCTCACTCTCAGACTCCCAGGAGGACCGAGCACTAACATTTATCTCATAACAGCATGCATTTAACTTGTAAAAGGTAATTTATGATAAGGACATGTGGGGAGTGTTAATGTGTACATATATGCTCTGTGTGTGCCTTGTTGGGGGAGATGTAGAGTATATGTGTCTTATTGGCATTTTGAGTGTATGCATTGTGAGTGAGTATGGATGTGGTGTACAGCATGATGTACATGTGGGGAAGAGTATATATACACTTGGCAGGTCTTGTGTTTGTATAAAGGTGAGGGTGGGTATGTGGTAGGGAGGTGTCTGTGTGTGGTGCACGTCATGGTGTGTGTGGAATAGTATATAAGCATGTTTGTGGGTGAGTGGTGTACATATATGTGTAGGCCAGCATGGGTGTGGCACGTTAGTGCTGTGTGTGTGTGTGTGTGTGTGTGTGTGTGGTGTGTACATCTATACTTGTTCATGTGTCATGTGTGGTTTGTGTATAGTGTGGATGAGTCATGTGCATATAAGGGTGTTCATCTGTGTGTGTGTGTGTGGTGTGAGCAAGCCATATCCATGTAACAGATGACACATGTACATGTGAATAAATGTGTGTGTGTGGTATTGTGATTGTGGTGTCTGTGTGGTGTGTGCTGTGATATGTGAGCTGCCTGTATGTGCTCTCATGTATGCAGTGTCACATGGTCTGCGGTGCCAACAACAGCTCCAGCAGAATCTCTGGTCAAACCTACCATTACCAGACTCGAGCCTGCTGGGCCTTCCGGTTGGAGCTGCAGAGACAGGGCTGGGCCAGGAGCAGGGAACGTCCCCATCACCTCTGCCCACAGCTGAGGGTGAGACACTGAGCCATACACTCCCTGAAGCTGAGACGGCAAATATCCTTCATCAGGACAACAAAGTCTCCCAGAGTTCCATCCCCTCGGGTCAGCATGGCCACTGGGAGTGAGAAGGTAAGTCCTGCGGCAAAGAGAAGTCTGTGACACCTGATTGACAGCTCTGAGGAGTCTGAATCCAGACTTCCTGCTCCAGGGAACCGTCCCTTTCTGGAAGGGTTCTTGTGTGGTTGCCCACCTCATAGAACAGTGGAGGGAAGACCTTGGCTTTTTTTCCCCCTGTAGATAGACACACCTTTTCCTACTGAAAAGCATAGCAGTTTCAATCTGTTGACAATTACGTTCATAGTTTCCGTTTTTTTTGCTCTGAAAATTAGGCACTTCTACAATGAACTCCTCCCCCACCCACCCCACCCCACCCCCAAGAACTGGAAAAGGCGTCACCTCGTGAGACAGAAGGATGGACTACAAATCTGTCTGCCAAGCTTCCATTTCCCTTTCTTTTAGAGATAACACAGTGACAGTCTTGATCATAAGGGCAATATCTCTCTCAACTCACACGGAGCGGGGATGGGGGAGCGGGGGAAAGCACGGCTGAGTAAATTAGGGCTCTTGTTCCCATCCTGGTCTGTTTAATTCTTTTCTTCTTCCCAGCACTGGGGACAGAATTTGTACATGACACACAGCCCTACCCCACTTTCACTTGCTATTAAAAGAGTGGGGAAGCCGCTGTGTGAAGGGCAGGGTTAGGAGGCCAGCTGTTCCCAGTCCCACTCTTCACCTCAGAGAGCCCCTCACACCTCTCATCTGGTTTTCCCATGAGCAGATGGTAGCAGTGTGAGTAGAATCCTCACGGAAGCTTAGGGAAGCCTGCATCCAAACTACCTACAAAGCCTTAGTTGTTTTGTGCCCCGCACAACCCAATTACATGTGATTCTGACTTTAAAGACACACCAATTAGAAAGCACACAGATAGAGTCCAGCGAGCCATCTGTCTCCAGGCAATGGGTTGTGAGGACCCCTCTGGTGGCCCCCAGAGTCCCACCCAGAAGATATCTCAAGATAAGCCCAAATTTGCATCTGTCCTTGTGGCTTCCAGATAATGGCTACGACTTCCAGATATCTCTAAGTAGCTCTCCTAGCCCATCCTCTGCTCACCCAGAGGAACCTTCCTGCCTCAGGAAGTGTGGGAATGGGGAGACATGACTCACCCAGCCAATTAAAGTGGGAAATTCGCATTACGGATCTGCCTGCTTGTTTCAATTAGGAGCAAAAGCCTTCCCTCCTTTCCTTCCTAAGCAGAGAGGAATGGGTAACATGAGGAGGTGGGCCTTGACTCCTTCGAGGGGAAATTTAAGAGTGCACAGCTCGCTCACTGCCCAGAGATGCTGGAGGTCAGAGCTGCGTGGAGCTGTTTGAAGAATGCCCGTCAGGAGAAGATAGATGCTTCCTGTTCAATGGGCATGCTCTCTCTTTAGCTCTTCTCCATCCCATCTCTGGGAGACCCCGCAGCCCCTCGCAGCTGTGACCTCTCTAAACTGCCAGCCTCAGATGACTGACACTTCATCAATTTTGCCTGAACTGCATTTGCAAGCCTGTCTCAGGAGGATTGGCCAAGTGCACCAAGCACGGGGGCAGTACCCTACCCGAGCCAGATCGCAGCGGAGTGAGGGGGCTCTTCCCACCTTCTCCCTGTGGCCTGGGAAACAAGCCTAGGGGCCTCCAGGCCAAAGGGAATGAAGGACCTCTGATTATTCCTTGTAAATTTTTCATGAGGACATCTGCCCGTGCTCCTCTCCCTCTGAGTACCCTTCTATCTCTATCTCTCTCCCCCTCCTCCCTCTCTCTGTTCTCCCTTGTCTCCTTTCTTACTCTCCCTCCCCCCTCCCCTCTCTCCTCACTCTCCTCTCTCCCTCTCCTAGTACTCCCTTCTTATTCTCGCCCTTAACCCTCTCTCCTCTCTCTCCCCTCCTCCCTCCCCCTCCTGCCTTTCGCTCTCCTCCCCTCCCCCTCCTCCCTCTTTTCTCTCTCCTCCCCTTTTTCCTCCCTCTTCCCCCTCCTCCCTCCTTGTGTTCAGAGCTCTGACAACTCGTGAAAAACGAGAGCCATTGGGCCTCAGCTGCCATGAGCCCAGACTTGCCTGATGTGAGGATGAGAGTGTGGACCCCAGGCTGAGAAGCTGACGGGCTGCAGGGAGGGGTCTTGGAAACAAAAGACTAGGCAGAATGGATGTTGTGCGTAGGTGAGCAACAAAGCCCTCTGGACCCTAGTGAGGGTTGGGGTCTGCAGATCCAAGGCTCTGTGCCAGAGATCAGTACCCGGCCCAGGCTTCCCGATTAACGCCCCTTCCTCCCTGGTTCCTGGAGGTGGCTGCCATCATGGAGCTGCCGGCTCCCTGCTCTAAGGCACAGTCCAAATCAAAGCTGAGAAAGATTGGAGTGTATATATAGGGAGTCGAATGCTTCTTAAATAGTAAAATATAGTTACTCTCCTGTAAAGGGGTAGGAAAAGGTAGGCCTCAAAATCCCCTGTTTCCATACAGTTCGAACCAAGGGCCCACAGCTCTTTCTCATCAATGCGCCCAATCATTCAGATGTCCTTTTTGCGCCCCCTTTGACGTGACATGCGCTTCGATTTATTTTTAATCTTCTAAGTGATGTCGGGACTGCACCCCGCGCACACGTGAAGTTGCTGCCTTTCTTGGCTGTTGTCTAAAGCAGTTCGGTTCGCAACAAATCAAGTGCTCGGTCCGGAGTCCAGGAACGATCTCAGGCTGGGGAGATGCGCAAAAGAAGTGCGCAGAAGAGGTAGATTTATTAAGAAACCCTTCACTGTACACACCTTCCCTACCTTTGTGTGGGTCCTGCCTGGCCCTAGTCCTTGGGGACCCGCCGTGGAGGCGCTCCGTGGAGCAACAGTGCCCCCCAATGGTCAGTCTTGGCAAGTGGCCGTCCCTTCCCTAGGCTGTCTCCCTAGGCCCGAGTGTCACATCTTTAAGCAGTTTTCTACATGAAAGGAGGCCTGCAACTGATTCAAAGCCACCTTGCCTTGGAAATCTGAGCGTGCCCATAAAAGGCAATGTACAGAAAGCACTGAGGAATGCTTTTGTTATATCGGGGGGTTCGCCCCCAACAGCTACACTTGGTGGTCATGTCAAAGGAAAAATAAAATTAAATATACTTACTGAATTTATTAATCAATTCCAATACATATGTGTGTATATGAATATATGGGTGTGGGGTGTGTGTGGGTGGGTGTGTGTGTGTGTGTGTGTGTGTGTGTGTGTGTGTGTGTAGATGTTTGCACAGTTCAGATCTCAGTGTCTCATTGAAACACCTAAACTACATAAATTCCACAAGACAATGCTCCTGTTACTCTCAATAAAGAAGGGGGGAAAAAATGACAGAAATGTCATCAGATTTTGGAGTTAGGCAGAGTGAGGTCCAACTCTTGCTTGTACATTGACCTCACTCAGCTGATGAATTTAGGGGTGTCCATTTGCCCATCTGCAGTCTTGGGTCACCCAGAAGGAAGATGACATTACTGTCAGTGACTTACCACTCTAAGCTCCTGCTTGTGATCTTGAGGTCTTGCCTCTCTCCTTGGATGTCCCCCTTTGTCCCCAAGCAGAACTCAGCCCTTCTCCTCCTCTTCCCCCGCACCCCCCCCTCCTCCTCCTCCTGGAGCCCTTCCTTCACCTGCCTAGTGAATGTTGATGAGCACATGACACAGGTTTAAAGTACTCCTGGGGAACCGATTGATTTCCAAAGTCACACACACCTGGATTGAAAGGCAGACCGTGTCCTACAAATAGTGAAATCCAGAGTCTAGCCCAATGATGCTTGCCTTCCTCTGAGTCAGCCAGAACACAGAGTGGATTTCTCATGTGAAAAATGGCGCTTTGGACAAGGGGAGATTGGCGCTGATTTTAACCAGTTAGTTGCTGAAGCCTTTCGATCCTGCACATGGCAGCTCTTTGTAGAAAAGGTTGTTTGGTATAGATTTTAAATAACTAAGTTAGGCAGTGCAAAACCATCATGAGGGAGGGGCTAAAAAACACCAGCTCTGTGAAGCAAAGTAAAATATGACCTAAAATAGCCCTTTCTAGATCATTAAAGCCATTGAGTCGTTGTTGTTGTTGTTGTTGTGTGTGTGTGTGTGTGTGTGTTTACCCCCTACCCACTGCCAACCAGACCTTTTAATAGTGTGATACTCATATTAGTATTACGGCTAATCTTGTTTATTGCCATCACACACCTGGCAAGAGAAAACCTCCATTTGAGGAATTGCCTCCATCAGATGGCCTGTAGGGGGCATTTTATTGATGGATGATTGATGTGGGAGGGCCCAGCTCACTGTGGATGGCACTGCCCCTGGGAAAGGTGGTCCTGTGGTGTATGAAAAAGGAAGCCAGGCAAAAGGAGAATGAGCCAATAAACAGTGTTCCTTCATGGGCTCTCATTCAACTCCTGCCTTGAGTTTCTGACTTGGCCTCCTCAAGGATGGACTGAGACCTGTAAGTTGAAATAAACCCTTGTCTCCCCAGTCTGCTTTTGGTCACAGTGTTTGTCAGAGCAACGGGATAGCACCTAGGACAAATGGGAAGATACTGGAGTAAACAGCCTGCCCAAGTCTTACCCTCTGGGGTTGTCAGGGTTCTATATGCTGGGGTTGAGAGCTGCACATTGGCTCTAATATGTGCCACCTTGTGCTATCTTGATACTGAGGGAGTTCCTGGCATCTAAGAGAAATTGAACCTGTGAAGGGACCAGGTCCTTGTCCTGCCTAGTTTTATATCAACTGACACAAGCTGGAGTCATCTGAAAGGAGGGAACCTCAACTGAGGAGATGCCTCCCTAAGATCCAGCTGTAGAGTATTTTCTTAACTAGTGATTGATAGGGGAGGGCCCAGCCCATTGTGGGTGATGTCATCCCTGGGCTGGTGGTCCTGGGTTCTGTAAGAAAGCAGGCTAAGCAAGCCATGGAGAACAAGCCAGTAAGCAGCACCCCTCCACGTCCTCTGCATCAGCTCCTGCCTCCAGGTTCCTGCCCTGTTTGAGTTCCTCCCTGACTTCCTTCAGAGATGGACTATGGCTGTAGACTCACAAGCCACATAAGCCCTTTCCTCCCCAGCTTGCTTTTGGTTGTGGTGTTTCATCACAGCAAGAGTAACTCAAGCTAAGACAGGAGTTGATACTAGAAGTGGACCCGATCAAGTAGTTCTGGGGAGGATTAGGGATGGATTTTGGAACTCTGGCCTAGAAAAGTCATTGGATGTTCAAAGTTTGGTGAGCTTTTCTGTGGGAGCTTGGAAGATAAGGATGTTGAGAGCAGTGTCTGGTTTTTGAAGTTCCGGGGGGAAGTTTGGGGAGCGACTTAAAAGACTCTATCAGGGGCGTTTGCTATTTTGAGTTAAGACTCTGTGGTTCCGGTCAGCTGGGACTGAAGTGTCAGCTATCATTCAGAAGAGGCCAGAATCACTCAAGTAAAACCTTATTTTTGCTGGGACAATGGATGCTGGTCAGCCAGAGCTGAGAAACTGGCCATGATTAACAAGAGACCAACATCACGGAGGTAAAATCTGGGAAGTCCTTCATGAGAGTCAGCGCACAGAAGCTGTATTCCAGAGAAGGCCAAGGTACAACCTACCTCACAGAGGCAGCCAAACTTGATAGTGTAAGAGTCACCCAGGTGGGGCTGGGTTTCAAAGGCATGAAAGGGTCATGAAAAGCAGCTGAGGCTTGACATTGTGAGGGGCCAGGAGAGGCCATGGGTGAAGCTGCATCCTCAATAGCAGTGGAAACACCAAGATCGAAGGGGTCATGGAGAGAACTTGAGGCTTGGCACCATGAAGAGAGCTTACGAGAGGCTAATGGCAAAAGTGCAGCCCAGTTTCAGCAGAGACCCCAGCTTTTTGGAGATGGCAGGACCATGGGATGGCCACCAAGAACAGCAGCAGCTGTGGAGTGGAGCCAGCTGGAGCCTCGAAGACAAGCTGTGTGTGTGCTGCAGAGGGCGGAGCTGGAGAAGTGACCCAAGCCCTTTGGAGGAGCCCAGAAAATCGTGAGTAAATCCCAGATATTGGACACTGAGTTATTTACACTGTTGAGTTTTGTTTGCGTTGATCTCATTGTGACTGTGCCCTGGTTCTTCCCCTCTTGAAGTAAGAAAGTATTTAACGTTTTTTTTTTTTTTTATTTTATGAGTCCACAGTAGAAAGATATTAGATTTTAAAAGACTTTGGATCTTAAAAGATAGATACTGAATTTTTAGGTGTTCGAATTTTTAAAGGCCATGGGACTTTTAAGTTTATAAAACGCTTTATATTGTGGTGTCTTTATTAAGGTGTGATCTTGGAATGAACAAGGAAGGGAAGGTTGTGCCGTAACAGTGATGTGTTTTATCGAGTTTTCCAGGGGTCAGTTGTGCTGGGGAGCTTTATGTCAGGTCGACACAGCAAGAGTCGTGGAAGAGGACTGAGCCTCAATTGAGAAAAGGTCTCCATAAGGTCAGGCTGTAGGCCAGCCTGTAGGACATTTTCTTAATTGATGATTGATAGGGGAGGGCCCAGGCCATGGTGGGTGGTGCTATCCCTGGGCTGGTGGTCCTGGGTTCTATAAGAAAGTAGGCTGAGCAAGCCAGTAAGCAGCACCCCTCCATGGTCTCTGCATCATCTCCTGCCTCCAGGCTCCTGCCCTGTGTGAGTTCCTGCCCTGACTTCCTTCAGTGATGGACTATGATCTGGAAGTGTAAGCCAAATAAACCCTTTCCTCCCCAACTTGCTGTTGGCCATGATGTTTCATTGCAGCAATAGGAACCCTGACAAGGGCAGCCCTACCATGACAAACAGTCCAATAGCAACCACTATACTGGGGAGGTGTTTTAAGCGTTCCCAGCCAGCCAGACACTGTGCTCAGTACAGCCCTTGCCTCTCAGTGGCTTCACAGGACTCTGTGGAAAAGGCATCTTTAGAACTCTTCTCCTCCTCCTCATAGAAATGCCAAATGAACCTTAAGGAGGTTTAAGAAAAGAACCCTCAAGGCCCCCTGCTGGTCAATTGCAGCTTGGGATTTAGGCCACCAGAACTGCCTCCCTTGACTTGCTTTTGTATACACACATGAGTCTGACATGATTTCTGAAACGCAGCTCAGAGTCTACACAGGACACTTTAATTAAACAGCCTCTGGCTAACATGCCTACAGATGGCCACAAACATTGCCATGAAGACTAAGTCTGTGGTGCACAGCTGTTGTACAAACAGAGCAGGCAGAGGTTCACACTACTTAGGGCTAGGGAACTGACCCTTATCAGTGGAGTCACTGAAGACAGAGATAAGAAGAATTAAGATAGGGTGAGGTAAGCCAAGACCCTGGAGAAAGGGCTAACCCTTCTGCTATAACTTAGTTATCTCTACTACTCTTATGTGCAGAGCTGGCCCCAGTCTCTGAGACCCACTGTTTAACAGAGACAACCACTACCAGGAAAGTTGTGGAGTCAACTATTGTAAACGCCCTCCATACCCACAAACCACAAGGACAGAGCTGCGTTGCAGGGACAGGAAAATGCAATCTCCATCCCAGGCCCTGTAAGGCTCTGGGCAAATTCTGTGACCTCTGGAGATGGCATCAGCTTAGGGTGGTAGGGAGGGTTATAGATGCTTCAGGAAGTTGCCTGGGTACTGCTTGTCTGTGAAGAAGATCCAGTAACATTTCTTTTTACAAATGCATTGGGAAGAATTTGCACATGCTGCAGAAAGGTTTAAACAACATGGTACCATGCTGTTTTCTCCACTCAGCACACACAGATACAGACTCTGCAAGTATCCTAGCTACAGCCAGCACCTTGTGACCCTCTCCCTGGAACTTATGAGTTTTCAGTGTGTGCCCTCAGGTCCTTCGTATTTGCTGGATGTTCTGACAAGCCCTTCTGATTGTAGTAGATCCTTTAGGGTTCAGGGCAATGGCATCCTTTTTGTTTTCTGAATAGTGTTCATTTAGTAGAACAAGCTGGCTGATGCCCAAGGACTCCAGAACACCAGCACAAGTTCAAGGTCACCCTGAGATACCCAGAGTGAGACTATGTCACAGGAAAACCAATAAAAGTTGTTTGATAGAGCAGTCAGACTACCTTCTTTTGTTTATATGCTGCTGTGCGGCTTTTCCTGGGGAAATTTCCTGAACAATGTCTACTAGCCAGAGATAGGACACTGATGACAATGGTTCCACCCAAGGTTAGCTTAGTGAAACAATGAGTTTATTTGGGTTACTGACAGTGCATGGATAACACAAAATCAGCAGTACTAGGCAGGTGACCCGAAGGCCCCGGGAGGGAGCCCAGCGTAGCTCTCTCCTCCTGAAAATCTGCACCCTTGTAGCACCATAGCCACCTTGCAGGCAGCTCCACCAGAGAGTATTGTGTCTCCTTCCTCAACTACAAGATCTGTTTTGGTCCCTTTTTTTTTTTCCTTCTTAAAATTTGGTCATTGGATTTTCTTCTCACTCTATGTCAATCAGTTATTCTTTAATGCAAATGTTGACAGTTGGGGCATTGTTAAAGTTTTGTGAAAGGTTCCAAGACACCATCCTTCTTGTTTTAGAGGTCAGATCTGTGACTATGCCTCAGGTTACTGCTCATGTAGGTCCATACGCTCCCTGTAGTTTTGAATGCACTGGCTGGTGGCATCTGCTGGCACCTTGTGTCCTTTCCATGCTTCCTCCAAGCACCACCTGCCTTGAGTAACATAACTTATTCCAGTTTGCCAACCCTTCTAAACACCATGTAATGTGATAAGCGGCAAACATCTGCATGCCGTGAAGTATTTTCATATTGATTTCTCGAGTCTTTAAAAGTCTCACAACCTTTTATAGAATGTTGTGCTAGGAATAAAAATGAAGAATAAGTCATCCTCGCCAGGGGCCGTTGTTGTCGGTGCTGGCGGGTTTTGTTTTTGTTGTTGCTGTTGTTGTTTTGAGACAGAGTCTCATGTAGCTGAGGCTAGCCCCAACTGAACTTCAGATCCTCTGCCTCCAGAGTGCTAGGGTTTTCCATGTGCATTTTGTATTGTGCTAGAGATGGAATCCAGAGCTTCATACTCTACCAACTGAGCTACATCTCCAGCACTGGTATTGGTATTAAGACACAGCTTCTCTGACTGTACCATCACCAATATTCCTCCCAAATAATATTTTGTTAAATGAATTACTAGTTCATGGTGGAGCCTCTCTTTGATGCATCTTTTTTTTTCTTGTTGTTTTTGTGTGTGTGTGTTTTACATGTGGGCATATAAAACATGCCCTTGTACATGCATTGGGATGTGAGTGCCCCCCAAATGGGCCAAACAAGGGAGTTAGATTCCTGGAGCTGGAGTTACAGGACTCACCTGATGTCGGTGCTAATAACAGAACTGGTGTCCTCTTCAAGAGAGGAAACTGCTGTTAACCATTGAGTCATCTCTCCAGCTCTACAAGCTTCCTTTTCTAGATCATGTTTGTGTATTTCACCATACAAGCTACCTTAGCAATAGCAGAGGGTTAGATATGTGAGAAACCTGTGCATTGTGTGGAAGGGCCTGGGAGTAGGTCATCTGTTCACACACTGGCCTCTTGCAGTCTTCGACTACATCTTTTTCATCTTCTAAGAGTGTCTGCAGACAAAGGACATGGTCTCACGTGTCTCATGTTGCTGTATCTCTGCTGCAACAGCCAATTTCATTAAAGTAAGAAGAAAATATCTTGTTAATATATAATATATGAGGTTTGGTTTTTTTGTTTGTTTGTTTGTTTGTTTTGTCTCCTTCTGTTAAGAAAAGGCTGGGGTAAAACTCGACCGTAGAGCTTTTGCCTAACTTGCAGTCCCCAGCATCACACATATACCAAATGTCTTCTGATAAAAGGGCCTTGTAAAGAACATCCATTGAATTTAGTGGAGTTTGGCAAAATGTAGGATTCAATACTGTAAGTCTTAGAGCATAGCAGAAACAGCTCCACACCCTGGTCCCATGCTTAGCTTCTTTGAACTGGAAGATTCCACATGTGGAACGCAAGCTTTCTTGAGCTAATACATCCAGACGCTCTGAACAGAGTGTCTTTCCAGTCATTGACGTAGACAAGAGCCTGTGTCTCAGAACTCCCTCTCCGTGAGACGCGCGTGGCTAGCTTCAGACTCGCCTGATGGTCGTGGTTTTAACTGGGTGGCGACTGATAGAACATTGGTGCCAGGAGCTGGATGTGAAGCAGCTATGTGCTTGTAATTAATTCCCTTATCAATATCAAGTCACAGCTTTTGCAACACTATTCAGGGACATGCCCATTGTGACGGGCTGGAAACAGTAATAGTAGATAAAGTAAAACAAATATGCTTTACCAAATACAAGTTAAGCTACTTTGGCACCCAGAAGACACAGGGAGAAGTGTGGAGCGACCACAGACACCCTGGCCAGGGGTAGCTGTGGTCTTCTCTCCAGAGAGCTGTCTGATGCCAGTTGGAGACAGTGTAAAGGACATTCAAGCTCTGATGGAAGCCTATCCTGGCTTTCCCACTTATTTCAGCCAAGTTGATACCTTTGCAAAAATTTTAGAGTACAGATTTGGAGCTTGCCTGTGTGTGAATTCATTTCTAGAAGATAGTAGATTGTCACTGTGATGATCCACAGTTAGGAATATACAAGTGCACACACGCGCACGCACACACATACACACACACATGCAAACATACACAGGAGCGTTCCTATCCCCCTCGTGGTGTCAAGATACACCCATCTGCAATTAGGACGCCCTCCTGTTCCTGATTATCCAGTGTCTTGGTCAGTCAGTATTGCTTTAACAAAAAAAAAATTACTTTAAATCAGAGAGCTTATGAGTGGTAAGTGTTTGTTACTCACAGTTCTTGAGACTTGGAAATTCAAACTCCAGATACCAGCAGACCAAATGAAGTTCTGTCCCTAGTAAATGCTGCCTTCTAGGTATCCTTACACAGCAGCAGTGGGGGACAGGTTCCCTGGGGCCACTAATCCCTTTATTGGGGTGAGGCCACATGACCTTCTCACCTGAGGCTCTGCTCCTTCCTATCATCCCACTGGGGTTGAGGGTTCAATATTTGAACTTTGAGAGAGCACACATTCAAATCATAGCACTATCCTCACACACTGTGAACACACACATACACTACACACCACACACACACATCACACACACACACACACACACACACACACACACACACACCACACACACATGCACACACTACATACACCTTCTCATTGCTCACTCTCAACTGTCTCTTCCTTGAGGGAGACTCAGGCCTTTCTCTGGGCTAAGTGACATAATTTGTAGCGCATGTGCACTCCTCACTTGGCGTGTGTCACGGTTTTCACTAGGCTTCTATTTTTATGCCACCAGGGAGGATTCAGACCGTTGTGATTTGGGCTTCCCTTTCCCCGTGAACCCTGAGGGGTCTGCTGCCCAATGATCATGGCGGGTGTGCTGCTTTGTAAGAACTGACTGTACACTCCAACCCTCTTCTTTCCTGTCTCCCCCCATCACTTGCCGCTAAAATCATCCCTCACTTCTTTCAGTGCCTAAAGCCGACACAGGGAGCCAGGAAAGGATTATTAGAGAAAGTGGCATCCAAGCTGTGAGCAGAAGGATGGGAAAAAAGATGGCTCTGCACCAAGAAAGCAGAAAATCTGTCCCTGTTAACTCAGGTGCTCTTAAAGCATCATTTCAATTCATCTTTCCACCAGTTCATGAGCAAGACATTGGGAACGTCGTCTTGCACACAGAGTTCAGTTCAGCCCCCCCACAGGAGGTCAGGCAGCTTTTGTGGCTATTGTGACATCACTCGCCTGCATGGTGCCTGTCCTGTTTTGACTCCCCAGGAAGAATTCACACAAAAGCCACAAAGTGTCACCTCCTGTCAGGTAAAAACCATCCACCAGAGAAGTCAGACAAGATAAAAGGCCCCTGGACCACTGGACCTACCCTCCTGACCTCCTCCTGGCTGTGAGCAGCTGGTGCTCCACTGGGCACATTTATCCATCATCACACAGGGGTGGAATCGACTCTCCAGAGCCAGTCACCTGGTGGCTTCGCAGACAGCAGTCCCCGTACTGATTCTTGCTGCCAGGACCAGTTCGGTGGCCACTGTCAGTGTTAGTTTTAGTTGGAGGCTGACCCCCCTGGATTGCTAAAAGGGAGGCAAGGAGCAACACCCGGAAACAGCTGCTTCCAGCACCTGCCGCGGCGGGCTCTCCCAGCATCCACATTTCCCCTCCACTGAAGCAGATGTTTTGTCTGGCTGCTGGCCAGTCTGGCATCACCTCCCATGGCAGCAGGCTCTGGCTGGGAACGCTTGGGGAGGTTAGGCTGACTCTTCACTTCCAATTCTTCATACGCGGACGGAAGAGAACAGAACAGAAGCTCCCGCACAGGGGCATGAGAACCGTGACAAGGTGCGGAGAAGGTGCGTCCATGACGGGCAAGCCTAGGTTCCATCACCTGCACGTGCACACACGTCTCCTCTCTCTGATGATGATGGTTCACAGGAAGGTTCCAGCTCATTGACTCACTCTGATATATAGCCACTTCAGTCATCACTTTCAGCACTGAGACGCCGAGGCTGTTGGAGAATGCCTGTCAGGGCAACATGTACACATATCCAAACACAAATACACAGTATACACATGTACACACATATAACACACAAAATATGCATGTATAAACAATACACACATATGCATAACATTCAGACACACAATATACAAAATACATATAGCAAATGTATGCAAATAATATACACAGAATACATACATTTAGATGAACACAGAACACATAGTGTATACCTATAACATATATGATATACACACATACAGAGTGTACATATAAACAATACACACACACTTCACATCCAACAGAGTCCTGGCCCAGCACTGTTCTCTGTGGCGTGGGGTCATAGAGGGACCAGGGACCATGCTTACCCTGCCCACCTTCCCCAGCAAGGCCAGTCTCAAATGTACTGTGTAGAACTTGGCCTGAGTCTTGCTTGCTGCTAGCCAAGAGTACAGAACATGACTCTTGAATGGTAGGGCTACCATGACAGCTAAGTTCCTACATATATGCCTAGCACACGGCTGCCACCTGGGTCACTTAGAAGGGTGGACAGAGATGAGACACACAGCATCTCACTGATATCCACCTCTCCTTGTGCCTTCTCCGTGTGCGTCCAGAGGTCACGTGGGAAGGGGAGATAACAGCTATGGTACATGCTAGTCCCTCTGGTGTAGCAGCACCAGCAGCTTCTTGGAGTCCAGGAGATGGGTATACCCTGGTATGCATTCCCAGCTCCCTAAAGGGGTGAACTCGGTGACAGTTATTGGCAGCACATTTCTGACTACTCCCAGGGAGAAAGCAGTTTGTTCTGGGACCCTCTTGGGCTTTCTCAAACTGCTGTCAAGAGTGGACCCATCATCTGCTTCCCACACATACAGCCAAATCACCCACAGTTTGTACCTGGGGACCACTGTCAAATTCCAAGACGACCTCTGTGTAAACTGTGTTCAAGACAGGCCTTGTTCTGTGGCTTTTCCCTGAGGAGATGTAAAGAAACATTACTCACCCTAGACCAACAGTGAACCAAGATTTAAAAAAGTCCATCTTAATGAACCAATGGATGTATCGAGGTTTCTTACAGGAACAGTTAACAGAACTCCAAAGGCAGTTAACTGAACCCCAAAGTTCTCTGCATGACCAGACCGAGGACTTCCTTCTTTGATCCTTATCTCTTATAACATATGCTGAGGTCTCAAAGTTTACTTTCTTGTCTTTGGGTCCAAGATTGTTCCTTGGTTGACAGCAGTATTCCAATCTCTGGTTGTATAACAGATAGTTCCAACATATACCTGAAACACACACACACACACACACACACACACACACACACACACACACACA
>CABHPR010144904.1:31617-51130 GCA_902168415.1 Peromyscus melanophrys
ACACACACACACACACACACACACACACACACACACACACACACACACACACACATATCTCTCCACTCTACCCAGATACTAGCAGGACCTCTCTACCCAGATACTAGCAGGACCTGTTCTAAAAGCTCCTTAAGTTAGCCTCCTGGGCCAGTGGCTCAGCCCACTCCCCATTAACTCGCCATTAACTCCCCATGGACAGAAAAAATTAGTAACCTTCTTTGGCTACTGCATTCTAGGATCAGATTTTTTAAAATGGAAGTCCATTTTCCTGTGAGCCTAATTTTATATACTCCATAAGAGCACAACCCATGCTTTTCCATTTGGGAAAGAAAACAAAACTATTTGTGGTATTTTTTTCTCACCCTAAAAGAAGGAATCCCCACGGGGTTGGGCGTTTAACAAACATCATTCAGTGGTTGTCAACTTTCTAGAGAGAAAACTCCACTGTAAGTCATCTAGTGAAAGGAGAACTCCTGGGGAGGCAGGGGCTTTTAGAGAACATTTAGCTGCTGTGTTCTCCTGACCCATCAGGCCCTGCCACTCACAGAGATTCAACAAGGAAAAGAAGGGGCACGGAGCCAAGGCTCTGCCCACTCAGCCTCTCTTACTTTGTAACCTTGAGGTGTCAAACCAGGCTTTGAGCATTTCCCTCATGCACATGAGCAAAAGAAAAGTCCCCAGCTGGGAAGATGTCTCAGTCAGTGAAGTGCTTGTCATGCAAGCTTGAGATGCTGAATTGGATCCTCAGAACCCATGTAGAAGGCCTGTGCTGGCAGTGACTCCTTTTAATGCCAGTAGGGACTGCAGAGAGAAGAGAAGCTGGGGAGTCCCTGGGCAATCAATCCAGCCTAACAGGCAAGCTGCAGGTCCCAGTGAAAGATCCTTCTCAAAAACAGAAGGGCAATGGCAGCAGAGGAAGGTCACCCAGGGTTGTCCTCTGGCCTCCATGGGCATACACACACATCTCAAAACACAAAATGAAAAGTCCCCACATGGACACATCAGGAGATGTTGCCCCATAACTTATGAACAAGGAGGGCAGACACAGAGCAGTCATAAACTATCTTTTTGAATGAATAGTTAAGTGAACAACGTTAAGTAAACAAAAGGGAGATGCATTGTAAATAACAAATGCCAGAAATTAGCACTTCAACTTAAGAACAGTTGAGTCATGACAGAAAGAAATGGTGAGGTATTCTCTGCTGTTAGCTACATGAAACAAACCCCCGAGAAAGACCATAAACAAGTAGGGGTGGGGACGCTGAGGAGCTCAGTGGAGAGACAGGAGAAAAGGAGGCAGGAGATGAGAGCCCATCAGCTCAGCAGTGTTGAAGCTCCTGAGTCAGCCTTTTCCATGTCCGGTCTTCTGTGATCCACACTGTAATTCAAGGCAGTAGATATTTTTACATTTTAGTTTTGCACATGGGAAAAGCAATTTGAATCACCCAGTCCAAGTTGCACAGGTAGGAATGGAGAAGCAGCTGCCACAGGGAGCTCTCCACTGCACAGGTGGGCTCCTGGCAGCACCCTCCCCCCATACACACCTTACTCTGTCTGTTCCGTCTGCTCACACTTCTGCCCAAGGGACTTGTTGACACACCTTGAAATGTTAGCATACTGCAGAAGGAAGAAACTGTCCCCACAGAATCTTCCAAACACAACCAGGAGAGCGGCAAAGAGACAAATGCTGTGCTTTCCAGGGGGAGCCCGTGATTGCAGACTCCAAAGCTTTGGGAATGAGCCAACATGGCAGCATGAACTGGGAAAGCGATACCATACCATAGGAAAAGAGCGTTGACCGCACCACAGGCTGTGCTGGGGGCAGCTCGGAGAATCTTGTTATGCTTCCTCCATCATTCCTTTCAGAAGACCAGGGAAGGAGTGCTTCATATCAGTTTAAGAACTGAATGAAACCTAGAGCCTGTGAAGAAAAAAAAAAAGTGCCTAGTAACAGGCAACTTACACGGGAAAACCGTTCCCTAAAAACTAAGTAGGCACCGTCGGGAAAAGTACTAGGATGCTAAACCTAAAGACCAGGAATGCCAGTCAGGGAAGGATCTTGTCTAATATCACACAAGCCACATGTCTGAGCCACCCAGAGGGCGCACACCGCCAGCTTGGGAAGCCATGGTAACTCAAACCTCTGCGGGATGCTTCCCTAAAGCCCGACTAGAGTTTAAAAGTTCTTAGAACCCAAGTTGACAAATGTTGGTCCAGATTCTGCACAGGGGTTTTTATAAGAACTAAAGGAATCGTGGAGGTGAAAAGACTTTGTAAAATTGGAGAATACAAATAGTTTCTGTGACCAGCCACTGCCTTACCTTCCAGGGTGGACCTCTTAGGACTGCTTTCTACCGAGTACCCCATCAAGGAACTGAGTGTTTCTCACCCATGGCACCTGTTATAGAGTGGTATCCTCTTCTGGGTGAAACAGCAGCCATCTTTGCTAGCTCGGCTGTACCTTGCTGCAGTGTGTCACAGACAAGTCTGTTGACAGTGCCATGCCGTGATAGGAGGAACGGACGGGGAAGACTGTTGGAGCCTCATCTAAGTCCCCACCCTTCGGCCAGGCATCTGAATGCAAGTCTACCCTAATGCCACCTGGTTTGTGTGGCCTTCGAATCTTGGAGAGGTGCTGGAACACATGGGCTCAGGAGGTTGACTGAGAGGGGCTATGGGAGAGCCTTCAATCCTGCTGGAGGATGAACACTTTCTCCTGTCTGCCTCCCCAGCACCTGGATGGCAGACGCCTACCATAACTCCCAGTTTTTCTTAGGTAGATCTGAGCTCAAGTCCTCACACTTACACAGCAGGATCCTGGCTGACTGAGCCTTCCATCTCCCTGCACCTGGAGTCTTATTTCTTAAAGGGTGAAGACAGTAACAAGGAGGAGGGGCTGCATTAAGGACAGGATATTCTAAAGGAGCAGTCAGCCCTCCTGTGGCCCCTGTTTCCCCTCCTGCATCTTTCCCTAGGGGGTCCTTTGCTAGCTTCATCCTGCAGGAAGACCAGCTCATCTCTCCCTATGTGGAGTTCCACACGCAGTTTCTCACGGCATTAGCAGAGCGCTCAGGCATCCCTCGTGGAATTACAGCCCTATTATGTACAATTGAGTATGCATTACTCCTTATTTTCATGTCATCAGCTCGGAGAAGGCTATTTCTAAAGCACTGAAGTATGTAAGAGTTACTTAGGGGCTGAAAAATGCCTAACTGAGGGATCAAGATGAAAAATATGAGCCAAGAGAAGGTATAGTCTAGCAACACATTTGTATTCAACCGAGATAATTAAACAGGATGAGAAGAGGCAAGGGTTGCTTTGCTTCCATTTTTGCTGGCAAAACAAAAGCAACTTGGGATGTGACTCTCCTGTAGGAAGCATGCATGGCTGTGATCCTGTCCTGAGAAATGCAAGAGGTCTAACACCTGATCACAAGTGAGGATGACTCTAACACTTTTTAAAGGACAACCCTAATACCATTAATCATTGAAGCATTTGGGCACAAGGAGTTAGGCAGGCAAATAAAAATACCAAGATTCAAATTAGAATTCAAATCTCAGAGGCTTGGAAGATGGCTGAATAGGTAATGTGTCTGCTGCAGGCATATGAGGATCTGAGATCATCTCAAACACCCACGTATAAAATCCAAACATGGTGTCATGTGTCTGCAATCCTAACGTTGGGAGAGCAAAGACAGGGAGATTCCCCCACCCCACCCTACCACCACCCCCACCCCCGTGCTCTCTGGCCAAGCAGCCTAGACAATTACTAAGCTCCAGGCTCCATAAGACAGCTTGCCTCGAAAAATTAGGGTAGTGGGCCTAGAAAGATAGCGCAGTGGTTTAAGAGCACTTGCTTTTCTTGCAGAGAAACTGTTTTGTTTCACAGTGCCCACATAGTGACCCACAACTGTACGTAATTCCAGTTACGGAGGATCCTAAGCCCTCTTCTGTCCTCCATGAGCACCAGGCACGAACATAGTACACGTGCATGTATGCAAGCCAAACACCCAAATGCATACAATAAAAATAAATATTTAAAAAATATTAAATGCACACACATGCCAGCATATGCACACAGGACACTACCCAAAGGGTAACAGTCGTTTGATGCTTGTTCCTTTCTCCTATTGGTTTATAGATAACTACTTGGGGAAAAACCTTTTTGAGCATTACTGAAATGGTAAGGCAGCTTTGGTGGACACTTAGTGGACTCTGCTAGTGAAGGCACAAATGTGGTGGTATTGTGTTGTCCAAAATATTGTGCACCGTAATGAATTTATCTGGGGTCAGAGACAGAACAGCCACTAGATACAAAGGCTAGAAAATGGTGGCATTCACACCTTTAATCTTAGCATTCCAGAGGTAG
Source organism: Peromyscus melanophrys (assembly GCA_902168415.1). Classification (NCBI taxonomy): domain Eukaryota; kingdom Metazoa; phylum Chordata; class Mammalia; order Rodentia; family Cricetidae; genus Peromyscus; species Peromyscus melanophrys. The sequence continues at coordinate 35,986 of CABHPR010144904.1, forward strand.
AAATCCCTCTGGATCTCTGTGAGTTCAAGGCCACAATGGAACCGGCCAGGCACGGTGATACACACCTTTAATCCCAGAAAGCGAGCCTTTAATCCCAGGGAGTGATGGCAAAAACAGAAAGATATATAAGACGTGGAGACCAGGAACTAGAAGCTTTTGGCTGGTTAAGCTTTCAGGCTTCTAGCAGCACAGTTCAGCTGAGATTCATTCTGGATGAGGACTCAGAAGCTTCCAGTCTGAGGAAACAGGATCAGCTGAGGAACTGGCGAGGTAAGGTGGCTGTGGCCTGCTCTGTCTCTCTGATCTTCCAGAGTTCACCCCAATATCTAGCTTCAGGTTTGTTTTTATTAATAAGAACTTTTAAGATTCCTGCTACACACAATGGGAGAAAGGACAATGGCTTTTGACTTGTCACAACTTCACTGAAAAGTCCTTCCACTGTGTCATTACGATGCTTAACCTTGGCACTAGTGACACTTTGACCCATGAGCCATGGAGACCATTTCCATAGCCGTTGACTCGTAGGCTGTCCTTAGAGCTGTGTCTTCCTCACACAGAGGACCCACTTTGAGTTGCTGCTAAGAAATTTCTTAGTGGAGATTGCCAACCAAGTGTGATAGAGAACTGTCTGCAGCCCTGGGGTCCAGTGTGGTCCCCATGAGATACACAGACTAGAGAGATCAGGAAAATGACGTGGCTGGTGAGAGACGTTGCTGTGGTTTCCAGAATGGAGTGAGATCAGTTTTTCCTTCCCTTTCCACTATCTGAAATTATTGCCTCCATTGAGTAGACCTACCCAGGCGGAGGGCAAACAGAGACAGAAAGGAATTGCAACCTTGTATCTGACTTGCTGAACCAGATGTTACTCTGAGCATCATTGGTTAGGTCTCTAGAAACACATTTCCCATACTGGCTTGTCAATCACTCTGTTTGTCGGGCCACACTGGGTCCTAGGACCCTGCTTAGAAGTGCAACACGGCTGCTCTTTGAGAAAGTGCATGCTGAGAACACATTCAGTAAAAGAAAAGATTCTCTGCCCCTCCCCCCACCCCAGTATTCCTGCCAAGGAGCTGTCTTAATAGACATAAAGGAGTAGGGAAGAAAAAAATAAGGAAAGACAGAAAGAGAGTGTGCTGTATTGACATAAGTTTTCATCCAAATTACCTGCTAACTGACCTGAGTGGTCACAGCAAAGACTGTTTACTGTGGTCACAGCAGAATCTTCACCTGAGATTTGTGCAAATGAGTCCAGGACCAAGCAAGGATCCATAGTGGAGGTGTCCATCAGCCGTCAGCCAAACACCCACTTTTACATCCTTTAATTAAATCAGCAAGCCATTCACACTGCCTCTAAATTACACAAAATGAGGATCTTTCCACTCCAGGCTTACATGCAATCAGCGCTGCTACCCTCTGACTTGAGGAATGACAGAGAAAAAGAAGTCAGATCCATGGGGGATTTGATTCAACCAAGGACCTGCCAGCAGAGACGAGAGACAAGGTTAATAATAGAAAGAGGACCTCACTGCCCCCAGGTCTTGCCTAGATGAATACAAGAAAAGAGGATTTAGGGTTTGATCATGGCTGCCCATATTTTAAAAGAATGGACTCATACTTCATTTTCCACATGGCAAATGCGTTCCCCTCAGTAACACATTGGTGAGGGGAATGCATGAATTATTGAAAATCTGGGGCAAAAACACTCTGGATAATTGCTTTACTTTATCAACAGAGATGAGACTTATGAGCAGACTAAGATGGGAGTCAAAATTGGAAGGAAAGGGGTGTTCTATACAGCATGGCAGTTGCTTACTACAAATTCAAACTCCGTCTCTTATTAACCACATCACTTCCAGCGAGTTCCTTACAGTTCCCGCAGTATAATCTTCCCGTCTATAAAATGAGTCGGCAGAGTAGCTAAGGAATCTTCCCCCATGGGATCATTGAGAAAGGACAGTATATACAATGAGTGTGGATGGCAAGGGCTTCATAAATATTACCCGTTATTAAAACCCGACCACCATGGGGGCCTGGGAAAGCCTTCAGAGCACTGGGAAATGGCTCTGATCTGTCATGAAGACAGTCCAGAGTTTAAATGTCACTTCCCCCACTTCCTGATCCGTGGCTCTGGGCAAGCGAAAGTTTCTGAACTTTAGTTTCTTAAATTGGTAAAATGATAAATGGTGGAAATGACATCATGCCCCGAAGAAGCATTTGTCTCGAGGGGGGAAAAAATAACCGAGCACAGGTTCCAGCAGCTCCCAACACTGGTGCCCTTTTCCTTTTCTCCTCCATCAGAGAACTGACAGGAACCGAGGCAGACTGTCTGCAGACCCACAGACGAAGGAAATAAACACACGCGAGAATTGTCCGCTGGCCATTCCTTCACGTCAAACGGAAGCATAGCACTGGGAGAGCAGACACCGAGAGAACCGAGGATGCTTTGCCCTTGGAGAGACTTAGTCAGTCAGTCTCCAGGTGCATGCTTTGGTTGTCTTTTCATTTGGGGTGATCTCATATTATTGCCACAAGTAGTGGCAGAACATGATTATTATGATATTAGAATAATAATCTGTCGCTATGCTACAGGTCGTCAACAGGAAAAGCCATGTATCCCAGTACCCCGCAGTCATAGCAGAATTTGACTGAACATGAGAGTGTCCCCAAGTCCTGATACAGGAAGACTCTCTAGGAGACTGTGGCTTCAGGCTTGTGTGTTGCATTTGGTTCTTAGTGAGAGGAAATTCCTGGAGCCTGAGAACTTGGGAGCATGCACACTGAAGACCCAGGACTTAACCAAACTCCACTTACCCTCTCCCACAGCAATCCCCTCTCCTGGAAGTGATTTTAAGGACTACTTTCTTTTAAAAACCCTCAGGGACTTAGCATTCCTATATGCAGAGGTTTTCCAGGCTACTTTTCTCATCACTTTGACAAAATCCCTGACAGGAACTTAGGGGAGGAAAGATGTATTGTGGCTCATTATTCTGGAAGGTATCTATCTATGACTGTGGGGAAGACTGCAGAGTTCATGGCTGTAGGAATTCCTGGTGGCAGCTCCTCAGATGCCAGTCCAGGAGACAGAGAGCCAGACAGTTTCAAACAGCTGGGTGATGGCCTTCAAAGGTCAGTCCCTAGTGACCTACCCACTCCAGGCAGACTCCACTGCCTTAAAAGGCCACGGTCTATCCAGGGGGTAAGCACTCAACATGTGAGCCTGCAGGGAATACTTAAGATTTTAAACCATAACAAGGACCTTTATAAGACCTTCTCTATATTAATTACACCAGAAACACCAGATGTGCCCCTTCCCACTTTAAAATGTGTAAAATTCACAAAGGTCCCCTCTCTTAACTTACCCATGGTAACGGGGACTTTTCAACACCAGAATTAAAAGAAAGACATGCAGCAGCAGAGGAACGCGGTTACATGTTTACCATGATCATCCACATCCCATGCAGCTCTCCCCCACAGAACCCCGATTTAGCGTGCCTTATTCATACCACACACTCCATGGGAGACCAAGCGACTGAGTCACCAAGGCAGAAGAGATTTTACCAACTGAGAGGGTGAGGAAATGGCTCAGATGACAAAGTGCTTGGTGTATAAGCATCAAGACTTGAGTTTGGATGCCAGCACCCGTATAAAAAACCAGCATGGCAGCGTGTGATAAACCCCAGTGCTGTGGAGTAGACAGGAAGACCCTAGGGGCTTACTGACCAGCCAGCCTAGCTGAAACGGTGAGCTCCATTAATAATAATATTCTGATGTCAACCTCTGGCCACCACATTCACACACAAAGGTGAGGATGTCCACCCACATGCACACAATGTATAACTCTGTCTCTGTCTGTCTGTCTGTCTGTCTGTCTGTCTGTCTGTCTCTCTCTCTCTCTCTCTCTCTCTCTCTCTCTCTGCCAGATAGAAACAGAAATAAATTATGGAGGGGACCGTGGGTTCCTGGTCCTGCATCTCTGGGGAGTCCTGTACCTTCAAACATACCTTCAGCCTCCTTGAGTGGGGCCAATAGTGTGCCTCCAGAGGCTGGCCAGGCTTCTATCTGAGAACATGGAGGGCATGAGGAGGCAAGCTGGTTGGTGGAGATTCTTGAGAGTGTTCGTGGGTCCTCCAAGGATGAGAAAATGTTCATCGTCTGTGTGAGAGACAGAGACAGGCATAGAGGTGGAGTCCGTCTGATTGATGGTCTACGTCTTTCCAGCATAGTGGGGAGCAGCTGACGGTGCAGGGGTGACAGCCAGAGGCAGTACTGTGCCAGCACAGAGCACATGAGGGAAGTCCACTGAGCCTGTCCATCAGGACCCAACGACAGCTGTAAGTCAGAACCAGTGCAGAGCAGAGGAGCCAGCACTCCTGGCTGCTGCCTTGTGGGCTTCTCCTGTGTGTTTTCATGGACAACATGACCTTTTCAGGGGGATTGGCATTTGAAAAGCAGATCTAAACACCTTCCTGGGATGGGACCCTTTTGGATTGTCAACACCTGGAACAGAAAAACAGGAAGCTTAGGAATAGCAACTGACATTTTTTAGAATTTATTGTCAAACATTCAGTGAACTGCTTTACTCAAAATCTCCCTTGATTCTCCCCACAGTGGTACAGAGTAAACCTGAGACAACACATAAATAAATAAAGGCAAAAAGATGGTGTAGCTTGGACCAGGTGGGGTCCATAATCAGAGGGACACAGCAAGGAAGACAAGCCCGGGCGAGGCCCATGGTCGTGCTGCCCATTCACTTGGAAAAGCATATTTCCCAGGATGCTCTGAGGTATGGAAACGCTGTGGGAGGTCCAGAGACTTCTCTCAAAAGATCAACCTCCTTAGACTTAGAGGTCTCAAAATTCTGAGTTAAATTCCCTGCATTTCTCTGAGGAGAAGAGGAGCTGTGGAAACCAGACTGAAGTCCATCTTGTATCATGGTGGTCCTCCCAAGTTCTCACAGATGGGGGGAACACAGTGGCATGCCTCCTGTGGGATGTGAGAACACTGAGGAGAAAGACACGGGGATGCAATCTCTGGCTGTTCTCGCTCCTCAGGTGCACTGGTTGATTCGCTCCTTGCTCTGACAGAATAAGCACCATAAGTAACTCAGGGAACGGTGTGTATTGACCTACAGTTACTGGGGATGCAACCCATCGTGGCAGGGAAGGTGTGGCAGCAGGCTCAGCATGGCTGGTCACGTGGCATCTACAGTCGGGAAGCAAAGAGGGATGAATTCTTACATCCAGCTCACTTTCTCCTTTCTACTCAGCCCAGGACCCTAGCCCATAGAATGGCACTGCCCACATTAGGACGCCGACTTCTTTTCTCAATCAACAAATTAGCAATTAACCATCACACCAGGGAAATGAAGGAGGGGCATGGAAGTTGGTAAGATGGGTAGAGTAAGGCTGTGTGCAAGTTCTAGATGGATATTCAGTAACAAAACCCCACATTTTAAAAAAAAAGTCTGTGCAGGGTGGCATATACTTGTAATCCAGTATCTGGGGAGGCAGAGACAGCCAAATCTCGGACGCTTGCAGAACAACAGAACAACCTGTCTGACCTATTTAAGGATCCCCAGGCCAGTGAGACACTCCACCTCAACATCACAAAGATAGCCAGTTTTGATGACCCACACCTCTAATCCCAGCATTCATGAATTAGATACAAGGTGTTGTCTATGAGTTCAAGGATAGCCTGGTCCACACACTGAGTTCCAGGCCAGCCAGGGCTACATAGTAAGACTGTCTTTAGATGTAAAATAGATAGACAATGCCTGAAAAATGATACCGAGGTTGGCCTCTCACCTAAATAGTCACATATACACACGTGCACCTGTAGACACACAAACATACATATGCACATACACACGAAATGCACGGTTTGTACTGTGCACAGTAAGCAGTGCGGCTGATTGATAACCAGGTTTGTCTTGTGCCCTGGATCTCACCCGTTTCTCCCCAGCTATGGTTAACACCCCAGCCATCGACAGCACAATCCCCACTACTGCTGAGCTCTTCCCTCCCCTGAACTCATTCCCCTGAGAACACTGGCCAAGCTTTGCAGCAAGAGAACATGCAGAAGATGTCAGTTGTTTCTGTTTTGGCCAGGCTTTTTTTAAAAAGTGTGGCTGTTCTGTAAAAGCTCCCAAACAATTGAATTCCACCCAGCTAGATGCCCTGTGATGGCACAATTACCTTGCATTCTCTGGAGAGGTATGGGGAGAGCATGGAATAAGTCTAATTAATAGACTATCAGAACCAATGACAAAGGGAAAGCAAACTGAGGTCTGCAATGGGGTGGAAAGCAACGCGCCTCGGTTTATTAAGTGACAGTGGGAAGACTCTTCATGGAACTTACAAAAGGTTGTGTTCTATGACTGGAGATAAAGAGACAGCACACTCCATTCTTGCAAGAATTTGTATGCAATTGCAAAGATTTGTTGCATCCACAAAGCTCCAGTTTACAAAAGTACACGGTACTTAGCATGAGGCCAAAAATGATCACCAGAAGAAAAATGTCATATGTGACTGTATATCAGTATCTGACTAATCAAGAGGTGATTGATTTATAACTCCGCTGTGTGGAAAACTGCATTATTTATACACATTGATGGCATCCATCATCATGAGATCTAAGGAAGGACTCTAAAGATCTGGGTCCAAATTCAAAAGCATGATTCTTACCAAACATCTATGTTCCATAATTATGGCTGCACAATACCTGGGATCCGAGGCAGGCATGGTGGGAGCTAGTGCCTATCATCCCAGCACTCAGGAGGTGAAGACAGAAGGATCAGGAGTTCAAGGTCACCTTCAGCTACAGAGCAAGTTCAAGACCAACTTTCGTTACCTGAGATCATCTGTCTCAAAAACAAAACAACTAAACAAAAATCAAAGCAGGCACCTGAAAATCAAAGGTTGAATGTGAATATAAAATAATGTTCTTAAATGTCATGAGATGAGATGGTGGAGATTTTTTTTTTTTTAATTTACCCTCAACAGTGGCAAAACACGATTTGGTTCTTCTTATTGGAGCAGCAAAGAGCAGATTCCTCTGTATTGACTTTGAGAGAATAATCTATCAGCTATTTGCTTGTAGTTATCAAAACCGCATCTCCCTTGCCACCCACCGGCCTGCTTGCTGTTGTTTACCAAGGTTAAATCCAAGGGCCAACCACACCATTGCTCATTCTGTCGGGCCGTCAGTTTCCACCATATTGATCTCACTGGGCTAATTATCAGAATAGGTGTACAGAGACAGGTACTCTCTAGGCAAATGTGCTCATCTTATTTACAGCCTGAAATTTCAAGAGGAGGACCTCAGAGTACGTTTGACAAACACCAGTGCACGTTAATGTAAATCAAAAGAGCCCAGGGTTCTTTTCGTCCCATGAGTGGTTTTATTGGCATATTCTGAAATAGCTGGTCTTCTTGGCTTCTACTAAGTAAATTGCATGGGCTGGAAGTCAGCATTTAAGAGGTCAAATCCAGTGCAAGCCATTCATAACCTGATAGGCTCCACAGGGAGTGTAGCCTACAAGGGCACAACAGGGGTCTCAAGGTCGCAGCGACTCGATGGGATGGAGAGTCAACGTAGCAATGATATAAAAACTTAGCGCTAAGGTGGCTCAGGCTATCTTCCAGGTGCCATGTATCCCTACTGTCATTCTTGGCACTGAAGGTTGCTTGGGATGGAGTTGAGTAGCCTCCTCTATTTCTGCGCTGTTTGGCTTTAACTGTCAACTTAACTCAGTCTAGAATCATGTAGGAAAGGAGTCTCATGAGGGACTGTCTGTGGGTTTGTCAGGAAGGGGTGCATCTTGATTATGTTAACTGAGGTGGGAGAATTTACCCACTGTGGGTGGGGCCATTCCCTGTGTATGATCCTGGACTGAATGGAAGGGAAAGAGTATGAGCTTGCTCTCTTTTGCTGTGATAGATGTTGTGGGGAGTAGAGGAAGTCTTGAGTGAATGTGTAAAAGCAGACAAAGTCCTGAGTGATTGTGTATTGTTGATATGGGCATGTGAGAACCAATCCCCAGAACAGTGGGAAATTGGGAAAGCCCCGCCAGGCTCTCCCCAACCCCTTTCCCAGATCCGTGAGTCTTAGGGGGATGGTAAAGCCTTCCTCTTGTCTGAGTACAAATGTTGACAGTATGTACAAGCATATGAGTGTTGATGAACAATTGATCTGTGTGAGCAAAGACTAGCAACTGTAGCTTCCTCCTTCCAGATGTTTACAGTATGAGACTGCTAGACTGTAAGGGTCCTCCTACCAAGACTAGCTAACTCCTCCTCCTGTGCTGTACATAACAAATGCATTGAGGTTCCCTGTGTGGCCCTCCATCAGGGTGTGCACAGCCTGCCTGACCCTGGGGTTTCTGTAAGTGTGTCTGTGTCTGCCCTTTTCCTCCTCCTCTGACACCCCAGGATCAAGCCATGCTGGGTGTGGGTACAAGAGCCAAAGCTACTTGGGGGAGGTAAGGGTTTATTTGGCTTACACATCCTATCACCGTCCCTCAAACAGGGAACTCAAGGCAGGAGTAGAAGCTGGGAACTTGAGGCAGAGCCTGAAGCAGAGACCACAGAAGAATGCTGCTTACTGACTTGTTCTCTATGGCTTCCTCAACTCACTTTATTATACCCCTCAGGACCATCTTCACAGGGGAGGCATCACATACAATGGGCTGGGCCCTTCTGCATCAATCATTAATCAAGAAACTGCCCCCACAGACTTTCCCCAGACAGGGCAGTCTAATGGAGGCATTTTCCCACTTGAGCTTCCCTGGCACCAGGTTTCTTCCTAACCCCATAATGCCCCCCTCTATCAAGGTATCTCTTTTGTTGCTCTCCCTCTTTGTCCCTCCCCCAACTCAGCCATCTCATTAGGGTATTTTATCACAGCAACAATGGGAAAAGTAAACAACACACACTCTCTAGAGTCTGGAGACAGTTGCTTTGTCATCAGTGGGAACCACGGAAAAGCTGAAACTGTAGACACAACCTACAGGATGGCAAACTCCAGAAAGAGCCACGAGGAATGAGGGAGTAAAGGAGAAGACGAGGAGGACTGATTAGTGGGGATGTGTTTGGGTGCCTGTTTCCTCTCATTGGTCACAGGTTTGGAAAGTCTAAGGCTTCTGCTTATTCTCAGAGTAAATTGGAGCAGATGTTCAGTGTCCTTCTGCTGGAAGGAGGCTGAAGATGGTCCAGCCAATGACAGGCAGGTGAGAATTCCATTCAGCTGTGCATCTCTCTATTCACCAAGGAGGGACACTGGGGCACACCAAGCTGAGGACATACCAAACAACATAGTATGAACTAAACTAAAATGCCAACCTTGCCTCCAGTTGGTCACCGTGCTTCCCGGGAGAGCTTGAGTGTGTGTACATTTGGTCAATATCCTTCAGAAAAGCTTAATAGATTTTTTTCTCCACCTTCATTAGACATTATTTCCAGGCTCTGAAAAGTCATGGGGAATATGCACTTAATTAGACAGTGTCTACAGCCACAAAGCCCCTGCTCTTGTCAGGTAACACTGCGGGCTTGTGTTTCCCTTCCCAAACCCATCAGAGGTATTCAAGGAAGACTAAGGTGGAGGAAGTTATCTCTTCCTCAGTAGCTCAGGCTCGCCAGCAGGGGGTGCCCTGCAGCAAGACAGACTGCTACCAAAAAGAAAGGAAATCATTGAAAATTGATTCTGAGTTCTGCTTGAAAGAGGGCACAAGTGAAACTGGCGCTATAAGCATCCTGCATTCAAACAAGACACAGAACACACACACACACACACACACACACACACACACATACACACACACACACACATGCACACACACATGCACATACACATGCACACACATGTGCTCACACATGCACACATACATGCACACACATGCACATACACACACTCACGTGCACACACACATGCATACATATGTGCTCACACATGTACACACACATGCACAATACACATACACACACATAATTTTTCTCTGCATGAAGACTCTCATCTCCCACCTCAGTAAGGAGAACATGTCTTCCTGCCGCCCTCACCTCTTTACCTCACCTTCTGGATAAACAGATCCATCCCTCCGGTGTCTTTCTGGATGATGCTTCCAATCTCAGTAGACAGAACCTTATAACTCCTCCCTTCTCTCGGCACATTTCCTTGACTGTACAAAACTCTTCGATTTCCCCAATCCTCAATTCTAACCACAAAGATTAGCTCCTTTTGGCCGCCTTTAACTCTGTTCGTATTCTTGATTCTTGCCACTTCCTCTTTCTTACTTGTTTTTTTTTTTTTTTTAACACAGTCTCAGGTAACTCAGGCTAGCCTCGAATTCACTTTGTAGGCAGAGATGACCTTGAACTCCTGATTCTTTTGCTTCCGTCTCTTCAGTGCTGCATTACATCTCTCCATTTCATGCAGCACTGGGGATGGAACCCAGGGTGCTGTGTATGCTAGGTGAGCATTCTACAAATTGGGAGACATGATCAGCCCCTCTCCCACCTTCCTTCTGATTCTGGAAATGCAGTCAGGGTCTCTGAAGGTAGTGAGGATGGAGCTGAGGGTGCTGGCTGGGCAGGGGGGGTGGCCACTTAGTAACCATCTCCTGCTTTATCAGCAGCCTGAAACTCAGGGTGGGACACTCTTCTTCCTGCTGTGGCTGGTCCATATACAGCCAAGATAAACCCTTCCTTCATTAAATTGTCCCCGCCAGCTAAGATGCAAAGGCCCTTAACCATGAGAAGAGCCAAAGGGGCCCGGTGGAAGATAGGAGGGTTCTTCTGGGTATGCAGGGTGGCTTTCTGTCTTCCCTAGCACCCATAAGTACTATTTGGCAAAGATTCAGAAGCAAGCCCAGTTCTGGGGGCTGCAGACATAGACGTGGTATATATAACCTGTCTAATGGAGGACTCATGTTTATGAATAGAGAGATTACCCAGAAATCTCAAGGGCAGTCAGGAGGAGGTGGGGGGGGGGGGGTGTCATCACCTACCTGAGGGGCAGCCTTGGAGGAAAGGCCTTGTTATTCTCAATCTCTGAGATGTGGAGAAGAGGAAGAAAAGGGCAGAGATAAACACAGGCAAGAGGAGAGAGGAGGGAGAGGGAGAAGGGAGGAATGTTCCAGCCACAGGACAGAGGAGCAGTCCCCAACTGCAGGTGCTCTTTAAACACCACCTCTGCTCTGAACCACATTGTTCCTCCCCTGACACCATCCTCCCATGATGTCGAGGGCTCCATTATCGCTCAATCACAGCCGAGCCCCGGGTTAAGCCGACCCTAACACCAAAAGAAAAGATCGGTTAGCCTGGCCACGGTGATAGCTTGTGTATCTCCCTGTGTGCCCAGTGAGTCAACTACAGCAGCAGAAGCTGTCAGGTGGAGGTGCTGGGACACACCAAAGCGGGAGCTGTGTCAGAGGAAACTGCTAGAGCAGGTATACCGGTCAGAAGTGGAACGGAGGCGGCAAGGTCCGTAAGAAATAATGAGGATGGGGAGACAACTCAGTCGGTAAAATGTCTGCCCCACAGCCATGGGGTCCCAAGCCTGAGCTCCAGCACCCACATCAAAAGCTAGGCACAGTAGTTTGTCTCTGTATTCTCCATCCCCCTGAGGTGACAGAGACAGACGGGGGGATCCTTGAGGCTTGCCGGGCATCCAACCTAGTAAGTTCCAGGAAAAAGAAAAAGACCCTGTCTCAAAAAAAAAAAAAAAAAAAAAAAAAATGGAAAGTGACCAACAAAAGATACCTGGTGTCCACCTCTGGCCTCCATGTGTGCATGCTCTACCACATATACGCATGTGTGTGCTCACACACACGCGCGCGCACACGCGCACACACACACACACACACACACAGGCTCACACAAAGAGATGTTAAGAGGTCAAGAATGTTCTAAAGGACATCAGCCACCTTTGACAGAAGGATGAAAGACACTGGGATGAAAAAAAAGCTGGAAGAATATTCTACATTTATTAATCAATACATTTAAGGGCAGTACAACATAGGATATGCGGCAGACCACGACAGTGTGTGGGATGCAAACAGGAAGCAGCGTTTTTAAGTACAGGAATCAATCGCTTGCAAGATCCAGCCATGGGCTGTGGCCACAGGCAGGAACGCCATCGATTTCAATGTTAGAGCTGAATGAGCTAAATCATACATGTTCCAAGCAACCTACCGTCGGTCGCCAAATCTAGGAAATCCCACTGTTACGGTGAACTGGCATGAAATAGCTTCAGGTGACGGGGCGAATGGGGATTCCTTGGCCAGCAGAATGTCCTATATTTCTTAGCAATACTTCCACAGATTGCAACCCTAATTAATTAATTTGGGATCTATTTCACTGAATCACTTGTCGTCTAAATTAATGAGATTTTCTTGCGGTGCGTCAGAGTATCAGCTTCCTGCTTCTCCCTCATTTCCTGGTTGCCCAGAGCCAAAAGGGCCTCCATCCAGAAAAATAAAATATAGCCTGTACTTTTGGAATGCTCCATCCATCCCTCCAAAGTGTAGAATCAGGATGTATGCTGTTTGTTGTTAGAGTATCTTTCCTGAGCCTGCTTCCACCCCTTCCGTGCAGGCTCCCCAGACGATCAGTCACCCCTGCACCCGACTCACTCATATTCACGCCACAGAGTTCCATGGAAATGCACACAGCCATTCCTCTCAGTGAGGAGGTCCTTCATCTGGAGCAAGGCCCCCACTCATTTGTGGGTTTTCAAAGGCTCCGAAGCCTGCTTCCCTCCTGCCTGTTTGTGTGGCCTCTTCACCTAAGCTTCCCTTTGGGGTGAACACTCCAGAACCTTCTGCACTTTCTTACTGCTCTGCAGACTCCCTCTTCTGCCCTACCTACTCTGGGCCTTCCCCACTGAGCACCCCTACACACACACACACACACACACACACACACACACACACACACACACACCTATGACTCTTCCTTTTCCTTTCCACATACAACTGTGACTGAATCATCTGTTTGTCATGGTGGCACCAAGTGGCATTATTCCATTAATTTCTGGGTGCTTGACACACTCTGTTATGGGTATATTCTGGAGACCTGGGACTCTGTGTGCGTGTGCGTGCGCATGCACCCATATGTACATGTGTGCACATATGTGTTCACGCCCACTTGGAGGCCAGAGGTCAAACTCAACTGTAATGCCAGGTGCTATCCTTCTTGGTTTTGGAGATAAGCTCTACCATAAGCCTAGAGATTGCCAAATAGGCTCAGCTAGCTGGCCAACGAGTCCCAAGGATCCAACTGTTGCAGCCTCCTCAGCTCTGGGGTGGCAAGCACCCACCAACCACTATCCCTGCCTGTTGTACTTTACTTTAGTTAACCCATTTATTTTTGTGGTCCTGATACAATGACTGGTTAGGAAATGTCTGCTGGGGCTGGAGAGATGGCTCTGTGGTTAAGAGCACTTGCTGCTCTTGCAGAGGACCTGGGTTCCAATCCCATCACCCACATGGCAGCTCACAATGGTATGTTATTCAGTTCTATGAGTTGGATTCCCTCTTCCAATTTCCACGAGTACTCGCTGCACACACACACGGTACACTTACAAACAGGTAGATGCTTGGACACACGCAATAAAAATAAACGATCGTTTTTAAATACGGCAAATGAACGAGTGGACGAGTTCGTCTCTGTATCCTGGAACTTGAGCCAGACCACACATTAGACAAAGCCAGCAAGGTTTTCCTTCTGGAGCCTTACAGGGTCCTGAGCAGCTGTCACCCAATCGCGTTTTCAGAAGACCGAGCCCAAGTCTATGGTTTTGGCAGACAGTGGGGTAAAGGCTGACCAGAGAGCCCTTTCCATACATCTCAGACCACGATCTCCCTGAAACATCTCATCCCATCATTGTACGTGAGGCCCAACAACCTCTCTCAGACTCCGTGTGGGCCTCCTAAGGAGAGAGGAGGCGGCTGACCGCAGCAGAGTGTGCCGAGCGGGTACAGCTGAGGTGGACGGGATCGCAGAGTGCAAAGACCGAGGCAGCACAACCTGTAGATGATCGTTTACAGGGTGAAGCAAAGAACAGAGAGCAGAGCTTCTCCTAGGATGCCAGGAGGGTGGTATTTCCTTGTCTCTCAATGGGTCCACAGCGCATGACAGCTCAAACATAGCTGGATCCAGGACTCCAAGGGGGAAGCTGGCTCCCCCAGTCTTGTACTGTGTTTCTAGAGACACAGCCCTTGGCCTTGCCAGAGGTGACCAGCTGACAAAGTGTCTAGATAGCTACATACCCCAGGAGCAATGTGTCCTGGTTGGGAACACCAGTGTGTGGACGCTGGTTCTATCCCCAAAAGTGAGTTTTTGTCAGCAAGTTTGGGGTGTATTTCTATCCATTCAGAGCCCATCTTCTTTGCTTTCTAGAACCCCATTAAAATGTCAGTAAAGAGAAAGAGCAAAAGACACAGGCTTAAAAGGGCAAGGAGAACCAAAGTGCAGACAGTTATCTGGAGGGGCAGGAATAGAAGCTATTGAGTTGGAGAGCCTCAGCCAGCAATAGCTGTCCAATGTTCTGGTGCCTTGGAAGGGCTCGGGCCCTGGAGACGACAAAGTCAAGAATCAAGAAGGGCTAGAGATAGGCAATGGGTTAGAAATTCATGGAAAGAACAAAAACAAAGACCCCTCTAGTCTCTCCCTCCTGTCTCGGCTACATGAGGAGCTGGTAAACCCTACACTCATGGAAGACTGGCCATGCTAGAGAGCGTGAGGGAAAGACCCCGAGTTCAGGTCAGCAGTCACGTAGCGTGAAGGGAACCATACCCAAACTCGAGGAATCCCAAGACCATCAGTCTGCTCACAGAATGAGGAGGTCTCTGTCAGCTCTGCTCTCTGACTGTAGGGACAAGACTACAGATGGAAGACTTGTCTACCCAAGGAACAGCATAAAAGCACATAGCAGCCCCTAACACACACACACACACACACACACACACACACACACACACACACACACCCAAGCTCCCTGAGAGCTGCCCACCTGCTTGTTTGGCCTGACCTATATAACGCGTCATGTGAAGAACCCTTTCCATTAGTGGAAATCTGCCATGTGGAGAAAGGAGGGAAGGAAGGAAAACAGGAAATGGGGACGAACTCTGAGAATCCTGTAGCAAGTGACC
>CABHPR010144905.1:0-20122 GCA_902168415.1 Peromyscus melanophrys
ATTATGTAAAGAATTCCAGACCCTTGGAAGCAAAGATGTGACTGGAAATCAGTGACACTGGAACTTCTCCTGGGATTTTTGTCAAAAAAGTGGCAATCACAAAAATCGAATACTCCACTGAATCTTCCAGAGACACAGTAGCTCAATGAGCTGCGTCACACACAACACAAGCCATAAGCTTCCCATTCACTCACTCATTGAAAACCATTCGCTGGGGAAGTTCATAGAGGTGCAAGAGAGACAGTGCTGCATAGGACTGTTTCTGTGGAATTCACACTGTAGTGAAGAATGTATTCTTGGTTCTAATTAGCAAGTATATGAAACGGTTGGAAGCCTGGACGTGTGAGACAATGTACAGAGTAATGGTTTGTTGGTTGTAGCCGGAGTTTTCTCTCCGGGTCCCGCCAAGCCCCGGCAGTCCAACAGCCCACTTATAAAATAAACACACAGACGCTTATATTATTTACAAACTGTATGGCCGCAGCAGGCTTCTTGTTATCTAGTTCTTATATCTTAAATTAACCCATTTCTATTCATCTATAAGTTGCCACATGGCTCATGGCTTACCGGTACCTTACATCTCGCTTGTCATGGTGGCGACTGGCAGTGTCTCTCCCACCCAGGCTTTTCCCAGAATTCTCTTCTCTGCTTGTCCCACCTATACTTCCTGCCTGGCTACTGGCCAATCAGTGTTTTATTTATTAACCAATCAGAGCAACACATTTAACATACAGAACACCCCACAGCAGTTGGTGTATAATACATGATCTGCAACCAGCACTATGATTCTTCCTTATACAATCTATGCATTGTCCACCACTATGCACAGTTCAATAGGCTGTGTCTTTTCAGTGGTCCCTGTACACGCATCTGTGATGTGTTTATTTCTCTGATGTCCATTCCATAACTGATGTTTTTAGAACCCCCACTCCCCCCAAAAAAACTAACCAAGATGGATCAATCTTTATAAAAAATGAAAGTAAAAAAAAAAAGGTCATTTATATCTCTATAATTGGTGAAATACCCCCACAGATTACATTTTAAAGGAGCCTTAAAAGGTGACTCAGTTGACAAAGTGCCTCCCACACAAGCCTGAGGACCTGAGTTTACATCCCCGGCACTCATATTAAAGCCTTATGTAGCAGCCTGTGTCTGTAGCCTCAGTGATGGGAGAGCGCAGAGACAGACAGATCCCTGAGGCTCCTCAGAGAGTCAGCACAACCAAATCCTTGAGCTCTGTGTTCAGCGACAGAACTCATGTCTAACGTAAGATGAGAATGATTAAGGAAGACATCTGTGTCAACATATGCACACATATGTATGTGCACATGCACCTACTTGCAGATAGGCATTTACCTACCTAAACATGTACATACACCATACACAAGAGCCAACACTCAGGTACACACACACACACACACACACTCTCACACATACACACACACACACACACACACACTCTCACACATACACACACACACACACACACACACACTCTCACACATACACACACACATACACACATATACACATACACATAAAACACAATCACAAATACACTCACATTCATATACACACATATGTACACACGCACACACATAGACAATAATTAAGCTAAGTGAGAACTAAGAACAAAACTATCAATAGAATAGTTAACAATTACACAGCATTTCTTTGTGCCTGGCAGTTAGAAGAACAATCTTTTTTGTCTAATTTCACAGAAGCCTAAGTTCTTGTTACAGTATTCATTCTGAGTCAGTACTTCCCAGAAAGAATTGAGATGATGCATTTCTGACAAGTTTCCTGTTGAGGCTCATGCTGCTGGTGAAGGAACCACACTTTGAGTAGTGGGGAACTATGCAATTTGTAAGAGGCCACATTGCTTGCTCAAAATTTTGTAGATTTTGTTGTTGTTGTTGTTTGTTTGTTTGTTTGTTTGTTTGTATGGTTTTTTGTTTGTTTGGTTTGGTTTGTTTTTTCGAGACAAGGTTTCTCTGTCTAGCTCCAGCTGTCCTAGAATTCACTTTGTAGACCAGGCTGGCCTAGAACTCACTGAGATCCACCTGCCTCTGCCTCCCTGAGTGCTAGGATTAAAGGTGTATGCCACCACCACCCGGCCTAATTTTGTAGGTTTTTAAGCTGGGATTCACCTCAGGATGGCTGTTACCTGAAAGCAATGTACTTTACCTAGCATGTACATAATGATTAGGAGGAACACGGGTGATTTTTCAGGTTGATAGTCAGGGAACTGGCCATGAGCAGAAAATAAAGAGGAACAGAGCCCAAAGGACTGAGGAACATGTGGTAGAGGGAGCTGAAAAGATGTGTGTACTGGGAGCATGGGGAAGTGGTGGGTGATAAAATTAGGAAACGGAGTTATGAAGCTAGTACTCACTCAGAGCAAATAAGAAACATGATTTCTGTAGTCTAAGAGTCCTTTTACAGCTCAGGATCCAAGGCCTGTTAGGTAGATAAGAGTAACACCTTTAAAATTTCTATTTAAGTGTATGTGTGTATACCTGAATGCATATATGTGTACCACATGCATGCAGGAGCCCAAGGAGGTCATATGAGGCATTAGATCCCCTGGAACTGTAGATACAGATGGTTGTAAGCCACTGTGTGGATGTTGAGAACTGAACCTTGTCATCTGCAAGAACAGCAAGTACTCTTAACTGCTAAGCTCTCTCTCCAGCCCTGCCCCTATGTGCTACACTTCTAACTACACTATGTTGTCTGTGATTCCTCAGTTAGTGCCTTAGTTCTTTCTGGCTGCTGTCACAAAATACCAGAGCTGTCTAGCTTAAAAGCAGAATGAATGTATGTTACATAGTCCAAGGAGCAGGGGTAGATAATCCAATATCAAAATGCGGGAGGATTGGTGATTGGTGAAGGTCTATTTGTTGGCTCACAAACTCATCTCTTTGCTGTGGCTCTACATGGTGGAAGGGTGAATAAGCTCCCTTGAGTCTCTTTTATAGGAGCACTGACCCCATTTATGGGATTTTAGCTATCTTCTCTCATCACCTCCCAAAGGCCCCACCTCCTAATACTGATGCGTTGAAGTATTGAATTTCAGCATAGAAATCTGATGGAAACAGAAACGCTAAGACCACAACACTGAAATGACTCAGTTTCCTGCTCATTTCAAGTTGATGAACATGGGCCCTATAGAATCCAAGGGTCATAGGCTACTCCGAACATCTTTAAAAAAACTACATTAAAATGAATATAAACTATCATTAGTATTTATTTATATGAAAAATATATAACATATAAAGGCCAGAGACTAACATTTTAATTGATTGCATTAAACATGTAGGGGGAATGAGAGGTGGCAGAATATGAATGAGTTTGAAGTACCAAGAAAATAATAGGCAAAGGCCAATTCCACGTGAAGGCACAGCAGTAATTCTCTCCCATCGACTTTCCTCATCTAGGCCAGGAATGAGGTTCATGTAGCTTTGAGACAAGCTGTAAGTTCCAGAGAGAACTTCTCATCTTATGAAATCATCCGTTAGGTTTATTCTTTTGGGGGACAATTTCTTTTTCTGGAAAGATATTCTCTCTAAGTTCCCTTAAAAATCCCGCCTTTTGAATTTTACAGTATTTCCCTAGAGTATATTTATGCTCACAGTGTAACTATTGCTGTGTAGATTCTGGAGCTCAATACATTTTTCCAGTTTAATCTGGCACACTAGGTGCTGGGAACACACGCTCAGCACTTGCATTGTAGTTAAGATGGAGGTCCCACTTTGCTTTTGCAATCCTTTGAATTCTCTAGCAATTATCACATTGCTTTTCTTTGCCCGGATGGCTTTCTCGAATGGGAAGGAGAGATCCCTTGTACATGCTCTGTGTTGAAGAATTCTTAAGAGGGTTGAGCAGGTAAGTTAAAACATTGTCATCTAGCCAAACTGTCAATATCATACACTTTGTTTGTGAACCTTGTGTTCAGACAGCCCAGGGGAAATAGGAATACACAATAGAGATGGGCTTTCCCGAGATGCTATTGTAATATCTTTTTCTTTGCATGCTGTAGAAAAAGAAGGAGGCTCTGGAAAGTGGCAAACGGCAAATAGAGAACACTTTAAAGGAGGGTAATGACTTACTTGATGAAGCCAACCGACTTGCAGATGAAATCAACTCAGTCATAGATGTGAGTATTGAATTAACCTCAGAATGAAGAGAAAGAAGATGGTGACAGAATCCCTTCCCACATAGTAACAGAAACAAGAGCCCCTATTTATTTTTTTGTGAGAATACATTATTGTAGTATAGTGTTTTGGACACACCCATCTATTGGTAACAATTAGGACCTAACATTATGGGAATAATCACTTATGCAAGCTTATGGGTTGTTGTTGTTTTTTTTTTTTTTTTCTTATTGTGTTGACCAGGTCATTCCTTGTTCCTAGGCCAGCACTCACCATCTGTTTTACTAGCTCATACAGCATTAGTTAAAAGAGAAGTGAAAATCTGCAAGCAAACCTTTGGCCTACTGTCTCATATGTTGCATGGTGATGTGCCGGAATAAGGACACAAAGGATCTAAAAGGTCCCAATGATTGTCACTTGTTCATTTGTTGCTATGAAGTAACCTTACAAGAAAAATAGGCCTTTCATGGTGTAAATCGGCTTCATAACATTCTATGTTTTTCAATTTAGATGACTGCTTTTATTCTCTGTTGTTTGCTCTGCTAGTAGACTGAAAGTTTTCTAAAGGAAAAGAAAAAGTGAGCATGTGTGATTATATCTCCTAGAGAAATTAGTAAGTTCAAGGAGGCCTGGATGCACTTGCTGTTAATGCTTTCTCTTCTCTCTCCATTTCAGTATGTCGAAGACATTAAAACTAAGTTGCCACCGATGTCTGAGGAGCTTAGTGACAAAATAGATGACCTCTCTCAGGAAATAAAGGACAGGAAGCTTGCTGAGAAGGTGTTCCAGGCTGAGAGCCATGCGGCTCAGCTGAATGACTCCTCTGCTGTGCTTGATGGGTATGCCATGTGTGGTTGGAAATGTCTGCATAGCTTGACGCTCATCCAAAAGTTTAGACAAGCAGAAAGGGTAGAAAATCACTTTCAAGTCTTGATTTTTGTAATTATGAACAAAAGAACCGCATGGCTTTTCTATGGAAGATCCTAATTAGGAGGATGTAGGCAAAGATTTCCTGGAAAAGCATCAAAAGTCCCAGTTAAAAGTGAATTCAACTATGCCTGGTTAGGAAATGAACATAGCCTTAGGCTACCCTTACAATATTGTGTTTTGTTCTTTATTAGAAGGCAACCAGGGTTGTCTTATTAGCATTTTAAATAATACACAAACACATTCTGCTGCACATTTTAGTTTTCTATTTCTAACCCAATCTTAGCATTTCTCTGTTTAAAAGTGCCTGTGAATGTGTATCCTTATAAACAGCTTTTCAGTCTCCTCCCTCCAGTAAGATACTGCATGCACTGCTCTAAAGTAACAGTTCAGTGCTGGTGCACACCTAGAACCCCAGCACTTGGGAAGTGGACACAGGAGGACACAAGTTCAAGGCCAGCTTCAACTGCAGTGTGCTCAAGGCCAGCCTGGTCTGTAAGAAACCCTTTCAAAAATAAAAAGAAATGTAATAAACAACAGCTCACTGTAGCTGGGATTATCATGTGGGCCAGAAGAAAGAAAGCTGGAGAACAGGGTTTGCTTATTAAACAGCATTTTAGGTATGGCTGATTTACTTCCTCTGTACTTTTGTGATTGGGAAAAAAATAAAAACAAAAACAAAAAAACAAACAAAAAAAAACACAAGAGCTATTCATCCTAGGAATAATTTTCCAAAATAAATCTATTTAATATGCACTACATGCAAGTCTGTGTTCTCATCTTTGATAATCATTGATGCAGAAAGAATGATGGAAAACTCAAGCATCCCATGCACAGTTAGTTTTTTAACAAACCTTCCCCAATCTAGAGCAAAGAATAGTAGATGAATCAGTGGCCAGTAATCAGCAGATTCCAAATCTCCCATTAGGGATGTATTAGTCATGATTTGATTTTTTTTTTCTATACTCTCTTTATGCTTTCTGGGAAGTGTGCCTACTCTGAAGACATTGTAAAATTCATTTGATTAATGGGATACAAGTGCTCTGGAAACTGGAGTGCGCTTGACAAATAATGGGAAGTACTGTAGCCCTGCACACACTCGCCTGGTCACATGGTTGCAAAGGATTTAGCAGGCTATCACAGATGTTTAAGATATATGGGGGAGAGAGCAGGGGGCGCAGAAAGAATGCTCAGTGGGTGAATATGCTTGCCACCAAGTCTGAAGACCTGAGTTCAATCCCTAAAACTCACACAGTAGAAAGAGAGAAGTGACTCTTTTAAGTTGTGCACATGTGCATATCTGCATTTGTACAGAGAGAGAGGAGGGGGAGGGAGGGAAGGAGAGAGAGAAACTAATCAATGTAAAAAAGTCTTATGCCGGGCGGTGTTGGCGCACGTCTTTAATCCCAGCACTCGGGAGGCAGAGCCAGGCGAATCTCTGTGAGTTCGAGGCCAACCTGGGCTACCAAGTGAGTTCCAGGAAAGGCGCAAAGCTACACAGGGAAACCCTGTCTCGAAGAAAAAAAAAAGTCTTATAAGACATGGTGGGTATATTTCACAGCAAGTCTTGAGGAATATAAGTTTTAATGGAACGATACGACACGATACAATCAATAGACTTATCACTAGGGTTTGGAATTATCCTGCTTACATTGGCCATGATCCCAAAGAAATTGGGTTTTTATGCCTTGGTTGTTCTTTGCTTGAGTGCTAATTCCTCTAAAATTCTTTTCTCGGTCTAACCTGACAGAATCCTGGATGAGGCTAAGAATATCTCTTTCAATGCCACTACAGCCTTCAGAGCTTACAGCAATATTAAGGACAATATTGATGAAGCTGAGAAAGTTGCCAGAGAAGCCAAAGATCTTGCCCACGAAGCTACACGGCTGGTAAGAAGCAGAGAGCATCACGTGCTAAGAATGGAAGTTGAATTATTTTTCATTGCACACTGAGCATGTCTCTCATCCTCATCCCTCTCCTCTTCCTCACCCTTAATCTCTCCCGTTTGTCTCCTTTGTTTCCCCAGACAATTTCACTCAACTTTCATTTCCTAGGTACATGCATGATTTATTTTACTATATAAAATTTAGATACTGAGTGAGAATCAGGAAAAACTTAATATTTGCCTTTCTGGGACTGGCTTAATTCACTTAATATTATTTCCAGTTGTATCCATTTTCCCCAAAACCACTTAGTTTTATTCTTCTTTGTGGCCAGAAAAAAAAAAGAATCCCATTGTGTACAAGTACCATATTTTCTTCATCAGTTCTTCTGTTGAAGTTTGTAGCTTAGCTTGTCAAATATTTTTAAAATTAGTTTTCAAGCTGAAGTGAGGCATGACAAACCTGGCAAAATGGAGTAGTTGTCATGAGTCTTTACTGAAAATCTCACGAAAAATCCAGCTTAAGTGTTTTCTCCCTATCTGTTACCACAGCAGTCACTCGCTATCTACTACTGTCCAAGTTCAGAGATCACTGCTCAGTGCCAAGCAGATTGTGCTGCAACGCACAAAATTAAAATAAGCAAATACAATACTTGACAAAGAGAACTTTAATCACCTTTAGTCCAAATGGCATTGGTTTTGAAAAAGCAGCCTGAGCAAAACACCTCTGCTTCTGATTCCGTGGTGTTGAGTTTGACAGACAAGTGCATTTTTCTAAAACACACCAGATCATCTGTTTCTAAAATATATAGACTACTTTTATGAGCTGAAAAGCCTCTATCTTTTGGTCATTGTTCAAAGTATTCATGGAACTAATATTTTAGAGCTTTGGAATTCTAAGTTATTCGCCTACCTTTAGGATCTTTTTTTTTAATTAAGAGATTTTCTGTTCATTTTACATATCAACCTCAGATTCCCCTGTCCTCCTTCTTCCTACCCCCCAGCCTTCTCCCCCAACCCACCCCCCATTCCCATCTCCTCCAAGGCAAGGTCTCCCATGGGAAGTTTAGGATCTTTTTCAGTCACAGTAAAAATTCTTTCACTGTGTGTAGAGCAACATTGTGTAAACAATTTCCCCAGTAAGTGTCCCTCTGACTGCTCTAGGTGAAGAAATGCCTCATGGGAAATACCTTGCGAAATACAATGCCTAGAACAATCACTGAAATCATTTTGCTTCACAGAGAATCTACAACAACATCAATAATTTTGTAGGGAAAGCACTTACTGGAAATTTGTAAAAGAAATATGCATAAACTAAGGCTTGCAAGAGACAAATTGACACTCTCCTGGCTTTGATACTGAGCAAAAACATTTTCTTGACCATGAGGGACATCAGAAATAATTATCACATTCTTCTGTGGGAACATTTTTGGTAATAATAAAAATATCACTATGCTGTCCATAATTGCTACATAAAACATCAGTGAGTGTTTGCTCTGGCATGGGCTAAACTAATGCCATATACTATATGTCTCTTTTTCTAGATTAATTTTTATTTATTTATGTATTTATGTATTTATTTATTTATTTATTTATTTATTTATTTATTTATTTATTTATTTATTTTTGGTTTTTTCGAGACAGGGTTTCTCTGTGTAGCTTTGCGCCTTTCCTGGAACTCACTTGGTAGCCCAGGCTGGTCTCGAACTCACAAAGATCCGCCTGGCTCTGCCTCCCGAGTGCTGGGATTAAAGGCGTGTGCCACCACCGCCCGGCTTTTTGTAGATTTAATACATTGCCTTTATTCTTAGGAGTTTCCTGTATTTATACATTGAAATGTGATATTATCCATCTCCCATTTCTTCCTCCAATCCCATATAATCTTGCCGTCAAGTCTCCTCCCTCTTCACCCCTCCTCCTCTTCCTCCTCCTCCTCCTCCTTCTTCTATAACTCAATACATCCAGTTACTGCTGCCCATATACCTTTGGGTATGGAACCATCCAATAAAGTATGGGGAAACTATCAGTTTCTTATTCAAAATAGTGATATAATCATTGTAGATATTGTCCTTACAAAATGATTATTTTTAAATTAACCTAAATTTTATTCATTTAAATAGGTACTGTTATAATTTTAAGAACCTAATTTCCAAGTTCACCAACTTATCTAAATCATATTTTGTTTGATAAGTATCTGCAGCCTCTAGCATAGTGTTTAGCAAGTGGTAGCATGTGTTGATGATACATTAATATATTTACACATATTTATAATTTATGTTGTTAAAAAATTACTGTAATTATTTTATCTTTTCTAACATTTTGTGTTAAAGAACTATTTAATACTATTAATTTACCTATATGAAACCTTCATGGTTATGCTGACATAGTATTTTTCACTTCTCCTTATATCCGGCAGGCTAACAACCCCAAACAAATCCCATTCTCCATTATTGTTATTTTTTCTCCTTCTACAGACTACAACAGTAATGAAATTTTTGAAAAAGTGCGTGACAGAGAGAACCAATTATTTATTCAATACCTATCAGGACATGTAAAGAACTGTCCTGAGTAATTTGTTGGAGCAAGTTTCATGAACAGAAAAGACAGGGCTTTAATCTTAAGAGGTCATTATACTATAGTTTATTTCTTTCAGAAAATTAACATATTTGTACAACATTCAATTGAGAAGTTACCCAACAGCCCATAAATCTAAAATCTAATATTACTGTTAGTGCTATATATACCATAAATAACAAAGGAGCACAAGTTTATTATTTACTATGAAAGGAGATGAAGAATAGCAGTATGGGAGTATGAGTAGTCATGTGAATTATATCTAGGAAAAAAGCAAATGTTTATGATGGATTATAAAGAAACATCAAAGAATCAAAGTAGATACTTTCGCTAGAGAAAGATCTATTAAAGAAGTAATAAAAGATCCCATTGAAACATGGAAGAAAATGGTGATGAGACAATTTGAGAAAGAAAAAGAAAACATTCAAAATACCATAGGAAGCGAAACAAGTGAATGGTTGAAGTAAGCTCTATGCATAATGGAAACAGCATTTTAAAATCAACTTCATTCCTTACAAATCACTGAAATCTATTTATCAACACAGAGAGATAATTAAGAATGGAATTGAAATGAAAATATAGGAAGTTGATTCCTTATAAGCAGGCAGAGGCTATATTCAATTTAAGTTTATAATATGCTATTATTATATCAGAAATAACAGCTACTTGTATCAAAACGTAATTTCTTTAAATATCAAGATGAAATATTACTTAAGAGCTGAGGTATTATGGGGAAAAGTCATATCATATTTATGTTGGTGTTCAACTGAAAGTAAATTATATATTATAAAATATTCATTTTTCTCAGTCCAGTCTTTCTAATCTTAATACTTCTCTTTTGATGTGTACAAGCAAAAGAACTGTGTTACTTTTTAGATAAAGGAATATGGAAATCCAATAATTATTTTTTTAATTAATTTCTTGGCTTTGAATCCTATAAAAACATCCTAACAGGTGATAGAGATGACTCAGCAGTTTAGAGCATGTACTGCTCTTCCAGAGGACCCAAGTTCAGTTCCCAGAACCCACATTGGCTCATAACTGCCTCTAACCCTAACTCTAGGGCAAACAACGCCTTCTTCTGGACCTCACAGGTATTGCATTCAACATGCAATTCCCTTACCCACCCCACCCCTGCAAATAGGCACACACTTACACACAACTAAAAATACTAGCAATAAACCGTGTTTTAAAAGATCCTAACATAATCAAGAATTGATATCTCAAATTTCTATACCATAAGTGAATTTAAAGTCTGTCCCGTCAGCATTGCAAGTGTGTGAATATATAGATTTCACACGCTGTTGGGTCTCATTAATGGTCACATAAAGATGTGCAAGTTCATTGACATTGACCTTGTCCTCTACTGCTGCAGAGGTCTCAGGTGCTACATGTACTTATCTAGAGTATACAAAGGTTAATATGCATGAACCCCATAGCCATGGTCTTAAACATAATAGAGTCGCCACACTGTCCACATTTCCTCCATCCTCTCTCTAAGGCAATGGAATGTGCTACCTTAGACTCTATAATCCGGAAGTCCTAATCTTCTCTACTGATCTTGCTTAGTAAAGATTACTTTTACTTTCCATGGAAACTGAACTGAATTCTCTCTGTCTCTCTCTGTGTCTCTCTGTGTCTCTCTGTGTGTCTCTCTCTCTGTCTCTCTCTGTCTCTCTCTGTCTCTCTCTGTCTCTCTCTGTCTCTCTGTCTCTCTCTCTCTCTCTCTCTCTCTCTCCCCCTTTCTCTTTTTCTCTTCTTTTTCTTTTCCTCTTCTTCCTCTCGTCCCCCTTTTCCTCCTTCTCCTCCTCCTCTTCCTCTTTCTTCTTCCTTCTCCTCCTCCTCTATATATCCACTTTAGTCACTGTCATTGTCAGACTCCCAGTTTCTATCTCTGATTGTCTCTTCTGTTTTCTCTTGCATGCCCATCCTCAGTGTTGTCTAATACTCTCCTGTCTTGATTCACGCATGTCTTTACTAAGAGTTAGTATTAGAGATGGGGAAGAATTCATACTGCATGCATTACTCAGAGTTCTCTAAAGAAACAGAATAAGTAGCAGACAAAGATATATAAATAATCGAATGACTGATAGATAATAAGTAGGTAGGCAGACATACAGACAAAGATGAATTTAAGAGAAACAGACCCAAATCTGAAAAGTCCCACCACCTGTCTGCTAGAGACCCTGTTGGATATTTCATTTCTAATTTAAAGACCTGAAGACCACAGGAGCCAAATGTGAATCACTGCCTGAGGGCCATAGACAATGAGCTTAGATGTTACAGTTTAAGTCTGAAGGCAAGAGAAAGGAATCACATTTTTTTCTTCCTCCATCTTTGATTCTCTTAAAGCCATTGGAGGATTGGCCGATGCACAGATCTTTCTGGGGAGGGATGTCTTCTTCATTCTGATCTAGAAGCACCCTTCCAGGTGCACCCTGTAACCAAGTTTTATCTGAGCACCAGTGTGAAGTCAGTTTGATGCATAACCATGGCACTGGCCTTCGGTTCTGAGACATCATACTACTACTAACTTCCTCTAAGTTCTCCAAGGTTCTCATTTTCTGCAATGACTCATAGTCCTTGGGGGATGTGATTCTAAAACTCTCTGGCAGGTTCTTTCCCAGGCATTTCTAAGACAAATATAAAATATAAGAAAAGTCTGAGTAACTTGGTGTATGTGCATTATCTCATTGAGGCAGTGGTGGAGGAAAGTAAAGAATGCTACAACCAAGACTGGAGAGATGGCTCAGTGGTTATGGGCACTGGCTGCTCTTCCAGAGGTCCTGAGTTTAATTTCAAACACCCACATGGTGGCTCACAGCCATTTATAACTGTAGTTCCATGGGATCCGATGTCCTCTTCTAGTGTGCAGATAGATGTACATGCAGACAAAACACCCATATAAACATAAATAAATAAATAAATACATCTTTAAAAATGCTATGAGCAATGAGATTTATTCAAATGGAAGAAAGTGTAAAGCCTGGGTAAACGAACTCTTTATATAACATGCCTAAGAATCAAATGTTGGCACTTGTGTCCTGAGATATAAATAAAGTCGCTCTTGGAGGCAAATTCCCAGTGCTCATCATTTGCTAATATAGGAGGATGAAAATCCACAGGAACCTCAAGGAACTTTTCCCTTGTTTTAGATCGAAATGTCTAAGGAACAAGCTGCACCTGCAACAATTTACTTTTCTGTGACAGCTAAGTGAGGGGAAATACCTGAATCACAAAATCACTTCACCAACTAAAACTTCCACAAAGTGCGCTTCAAAAGAGCGTGGGAATTAAAGAGAAAAAAGAAACAAAATAATAGATGTGTGTAGATCTGAGGGAAACTTATAAAAAGACATAATGATAATCATTAGTAATGCATGGAATGAAAAAGGAAGGACCAAAATGTGGGTGGTGAGAGGGAAATAAGTCAGGTAGTCAGTTCAAAGTTTTAGGGTTCTTGAATTTGGGACAGGAGAATAAAAGAGCTGACCACCTCTAATCTTTATGACGTATAAGCTTTATGATATTGAAAATACTTGTAAATGAATAAAAATAATAGCACAAAACACTCCAGGGAAATAGAACTGATTAGACATAGGTATCATATTACGATTAATCCATGTGAATCTATGAAATGGGTAACAGAACTTATTAAGTTATAAATTGAGGAAATACACTCATGAATAGGGAACGGAGTAGACAACTGAAGTTGTACTCTGATCTGACTAAGAGCAAATCCACCTTGCAGGCAGGAGCAGGGAGAAAGGGCATGTGACCCTTCTCCCTTCCCTTATAAGAGGTCATATACAACAGCAAGAAGCACCGCCTCCTTTAGGCCCTATAGCCCAAGGTCACAGGCGGAGCAAATACCACTTCAGTATTGATTCACATTTACTGTTCTGAGAAATACAGTATTAGGCATTTGCTCACCATCAGCTCATACGGAATGCAATGGCTCTGATGTACACTAGGTGATATGGTGTAGCACCACCATGATATATGTAACCCTGTTTAGAAAAACATGGTAGTGGCTCATGACTGGCTGCAGAGAGATATTATAAACAGTTGGCTCGTGAAGTTGTGCGATCAGGCAAGTGCCAGATCTACAGGTCAGACCAGCAACCCAGAGCCCCAGAAAGAAGGCGTGATGCCATTTTGACTCCAAAGGGAGATAGAAAAAATCTCCGAAAAGGAACCTTAGTCTTTTCTCTTAAGAAAGACCTTCAGGCCGGGCGGTGGTGGCACACGCCTTTAATCCCAGCACTCGGGAGGCAGAGCCAGGCGGATCTCTGTGAGTTCGAAGCCAGCCTGGTCTCCAAAGCGAGTTCCAGGAAAGGCGCAAAGCTACACAGAGAAACCCTGTCTCGAAAAACTAAAAAAAAAAAAAAAAAAAAGAAAAGACCTTCAGCTCCTGTCACAAAGCTCCCTACATCATGGAGAGTCATAAGGTTTACAGAAAATCTACTGAGTTAAAATTTAATCACGATTTTAAAATAACATTATAGTGACATCTACACTAGGCTTCTTACACTTTTATTGACCCCTTTCACCTGAGGAAGTTTTACGTGATCCCAGTTTATAGATGTATAATATGTATATATACACCCATGTATGTATATACACAACTATTTTTTAAACTATTATTTTACAATAAATATGTGTTGCACTTTTAGTAAGTGATATATATATACATTATTTTAAAATAAATGTGTGATTTACTTTTAGTAAATGTGATATCTATTTTATATATATGCCAATATGATAAATATTTGATATATATCATATATATGATATATATTAAACATACATTTACTAAAAGTAAATCATACATTTATATATATGTTTATCAAACATTTACTAAAAGTAAATCATACATTTGTAATAATAGTCTTATATACATATAATTTTACTATTCATAAAAACTAAATAAATTTGCATAATAATGAGGTTTTTGCCCTTGTTTATTTTTACATAAACAAATCTGGACTCTATATTTAATATAGCAGAACATAGAAAATCATTAACATTTTCAGAGATAATTAATGTATTTTTTCTTTTTTTTAAATTTTATTTTATAATTTAATTTAATTTTACATATCAGCCATGGATTCCCTTGTTCTCCCCGCTCCCACCCCCCACCCCCGCCTTCCCTCTAGCCCACCCCCCCATTCCCATCTCCTCCATGGCAAAGACTCCCCTGAGAACTGAGTTCAACTTGGTAGATTGGCAGTACTGAGAACATTTCATGTAAACATGTACTCAAAATGGCAAAAGTATATTTAGTAACCTTTAAGAAATTGTTGGAAATTCTGTCCTAGTCCCAAACAAAATTTTATGTAATGACTTTTTTTTTGCAATTCAAGTCAGCAATTCGTACAGCACATTTTAAAGTCAAGCACTCTAACATAATAAATCAAAGACATAATAATTTGCTACTAACATACTGAAGACAGAAAATATTAAAACTGTTCCTTTTCTAGAAACCATCACATTTCTATACAAGCAGAAAACATATGTATAATCAAAACTCTGCAATTTGTGACCTACAATAGTCTCAGATATGAATGGTGATATTTCACTGGTGTAGTGTGGTGTGTCAGAATCCACAATACAAAGTGTGCATATCAGTGTGTTCAGAACCAAGGCTGCAGTAAAGCTGAGCAGTACAGCACCTCACAGACACACTTGGGATTCATTTTTACATATTTGACTTTGAATTAAGTTTTGGTCAGTGCACCTTCAGAGACCTGTTATTGCTGCCAAAGTTTTAGTGGACCTCACATTGCACAAGCCATGGCTTAAGAAGCAGAGATATAGTATTGCTTTGAATCAGAACCTGGGAGCCATAGCCTAGCCATCACAAAAAGCCAAACATGTTATATAAGAAGAAAGAAAAACAATGAGATCAGAAGGACAGTCTTTAACCTATTCCATAGAAGACAAAACAGAAAAACATCACATGTATGGAAACATATGTGTGCATGTGATGAAAAATATGATAGAATTTAATCAATCCAATTACGGAAGTCAGAATAGCTTTCACTAGTTGTTGCAAATAATTCCAGAAATTTCAAAGCCTGGACACAGTTCAAATCTGTGCCTTAAGTCACAGTCCAGTGTGCAAGGTGCGATCATTGTCCTCCTCGCAGTTAACGCCACACTACACAGACTCCACGACTGTCTTGGCAGAGAAGAAAAGCAACATTCCAGCTCTCACCATATGGTGCATGACCTGGGCACATGTGGTCAAGAGGGCATTGACCAAAATTAAGTAGCTCTCCAGTCTAACCGTTTGGAGGCTGAGAGTAAAGAAAGCACAAAAGTGTTGGTGAGCATCAACAGTCTGATAGGCAAGTTGTCTTTAGAATTAAATGCAAAAAGACTAAAATATTCAGTCAAGTTAGAGTGATTTTCCTACTGGATCCGAATTGTTATAGCTTACACAAAATACCACTAAATACACTGTGAGGCTGTGGAAAGATTGCAAATGAAGGATCCGAAAGATAACAAATCGGGCAACAAAGCAGGGAAACTAATGAGAAAAAAAAAATGCAGGAACGCACTGCTAACAGTAACAATCACAATCGGCTTTAAAGTTTCTGAAAGGAATTATTAGGGAACAACAATAAACTCATTAGAATAGAACGCAAAGAATGACCTAGTAGGAAAAAGTCAAGCATGGCGAACTCCCAAGGTCTTAACAGAAGAGCCTGAGAGTAAAGACAGACACATCAGAATGAGAAAAAATTCATTATTTCTGCCATGAGGGCCTTTAGCATGCCTCTTAAAAACTGACAGATCAGACAGAGAAATAGAGGCATGCAGGTTTGAAGAGTCCCATAGACAGGAATAGTGAATGGCCTTATGGAACCTTGCAACAGTTAGATAATTGATTCTGCACGCCTCAGTAGTTAAAGTACACATAGAATTTAACAACAACAACAACAACAAAAAAAAAAGGACCATGAAGTGGAGCTCAAAGATTGTACCAGAAACACATGATGATCTGAAGGCATCCAGGCCCCAGACTGTCACTATAGACAGTAAAATTAGAAACCGACAAAAATGATGATAAACAAGTTCATCATAGGGCTAGAGAGACGGCTCAGTAGTTAAGAATACTGGCTGCTCTTGCATAAGTTCTGTTCCCAGCACCCACATGGCAGCTCACAGCTGTCTGTAATTCCCATTCCAGAGGATCCAAGGGCTGCTTTTGGCCTCCACATTTACCAGGAATACACACATGGTATACATGCAAGTATCTGCACTTAGACAAAAGACAAATAAATCAAAGTTCAAGATGTAAAACATACTTCCAAATATTTCAAGAGTCAAAGGACACAGAATACTTTGAAATCACTAAATACTTAACACGGCAAAAAATAACTTGACAAATTATAAAGTGCAAATAAACTGATAATTGCCGGAAGATGTTGGGAAAAAATAGAGAAGAAACTAATTAAATCTAAAGCTCTATTCAAGGCATTTAAAAAGTAAGAAAGAAGAAATAAATATAAAAGCAGAAATTAATGACATAGAAAAAAACATTAGAATTAACAAAATAGAAAGCTGATTCTTCAAACAAATGGGCACATAAACAGAGAAGGCAGGGAGTATTGAGCAGACACAGGAGCAGGATTAGGAATGAATAGCTCATAGCTGCTTGAGACCATGCAGATTCAAAACTCAACATGATACACTAGAATCCCCAGCAGCTTTATTCAGATTATTCTAAATACTCAGATGTAGTGGCGAATAAATCTAGAGCAATTTTTTTTTCAAAAACAAGACCAATAACTTCAAAAGAATTCTATCAAATAAATTACATCAGTAGTTCACAATCTACCTACAGTCAAATGATAACATCTACCATCAATTCAAGGACCCCAGAAATAAAATATCCCAAAGCACAGGAATAGAAGGCAAGGGTCCCCAACTTATTTTATAAAACTGAAAAAAAAATCTTAAGTGCAAAATTCTATGTCAAACAGTAATTTTTGTTGGTTTTAAGATCTATTTTTATTTTTGTTTGTATGTATATGTCTGTGTCTCTGTGAATGTAAGATATATATGTGCAGGTACCTACAGAGACCAAAAGAGAATGCTCTTGAGTTGGGTTTACAAGGAGCTTGGGAGCTGCCTAGCATGGTTGCTGGAATCCTAACTCCAGTCCTCTGCAAGAGCATTATGTGTTCTTGACCTCAGCCATTTTTCCAACTCCAGAGAAAAGAGGTGTTTCTCTCTCTCTCTCTCTCTCTCTCTCTCTCTCTCTCTCTCTCTCTCTTCTCTCCTTTCTTCCTTCCTTCCTTCTTTCTTTCTTTTCTTTTTTTATGTATATGCCAATCCTTTAAATAGAAATGAGGAACTTTAAATAAAATATTACGAACTGTATTGAAACATAGAGAACTGAGAGCTCTGGATAAATGGAGCAGAAAGATCCTGCTTCTGATGTGGAAAAGGAGAATGAACATGTCTACATTTCTCTTCTCCCCTGTATGTTTAAACTATCATCTAGTTAGATGGTTTAATTAAAGTAAAAACAAAGAGAAAAAAATTTAAAATAGGACCATAAGATCAGTCTTAATTTTTTTTTAAATTAGGAAAGTAAGACTGAAATGGATCTAGAAGCAAAGTTTCTTATTTCCTGTAAACTCATGATGCTGTAGCTGTACATTTAAAGGGGCGGGGGGGGGGCTGATCATTTCAAACTACAATTCCTCCAGACCTCACATTTCTCACTTCTGAGATCACAACCTTAGAAGCTACCACTTCTAGCACCTTTCAATGTTTCTTCTCTTTTATCTCTTGGTGCTATCATTTTAA
Source organism: Peromyscus melanophrys (assembly GCA_902168415.1). Taxonomy (NCBI): domain Eukaryota; kingdom Metazoa; phylum Chordata; class Mammalia; order Rodentia; family Cricetidae; genus Peromyscus; species Peromyscus melanophrys. The sequence continues at coordinate 18,367 of CABHPR010144905.1, forward strand.
TGCCACTGTGATGAGTGAGTCATGGCTCACTTACAGCACGTGATATCCCAGGTTTCATTCACCCAAGATCAGATACTTTATTAGTTGCTTTCTAAGTGCTGCAGACATCCTAACAGTGTCTTTTCCTGTTCATGCTGGTGGGTCCAGCATCCGTAAGATGATGGAGGATGATGTCCTACGTATTTTCATCCATTCCTTTTGCTCACTTCTTTGCTCCTCTCAACTTCTGTCATTTTAACTGTTACATTGTCATTGAATGTAATACTTAGATTTTTATCTCTACCCATTGCTGTTCTAAGAGAATGAAGAAACCTTTTCTCACAAGCCATTGGATTTCCCTAAAGGACACTCTCTGATTGTTAGTTCCCCAGGATTGGGGAGTGGGGGGCACTCTGCAGGAGGAAAAGACAGATGGCAGTGAAGTATAGTTTTGTTCTTACGGCAGACTCTGGTCCTCGACCTCCCCGCTTGTTTCTGTGTGCTGATGTGTTCCAGATCCTGTGAATTCCTGCCCTGCTTTATTCTCCTCTGTATGAAGACTGAGAAATAACTGTAGATGCTGAAAGAACAAGAAACACCCACAGAGCCATGTTGATATGGGTAGAGAAGAGTGCCTGTTTTAATTAGGGTTTCTATTGCTATGAAGAGATGCCATGACCATGGCAACTCTTATAAAGGGAAAACATTTAATTGGGGCTGGCTTACAGTTTCAGAGGTTTAGTTATCCTGTTATCATCCTGACAGGAAGCATGGCAGCATGCAGGCAGACATAGTGCTGGAGAAGGAGCTGAGAATTCTACATCTGGATCCACAAGCAGCAGGAAGTGACAGTCACACACTGCCCAGGCTTGAGCTTCTGAGACCTCGAAGCCCACCTGCTAGTAACATACCTTCTCGAACAAAGCCACACCTACTCCAACAAGGCCTCCTAATAGTGCTACTCCTTATGGGTCTGTGGGGGTATTTTTATTTAAGTCATCACAGTGTCCATTCTGCAGAAGGGAAGATTCCTCTGCTGAGGTGATGGCTTCTTTGATCTTCTTCTCCATAGACCTCCATCCTACTGCTATTCCCTAGTGACCTGACCTGCAGTCTTGGTACTATCTTGTAAAGAATGACTAGTCCTTTGGTGAAAATTCAAAATTTAAGTTGAGTGACTATATATATATATATATATATAGTCACTCAACTTAAATTTTTATTTATTTTTTTATTTCTTCTTTTCTTGTCCCCGAATGCAGTGTCTCTAGATTTAAAATTAATGCTGTCAACAGACTACCTAGTGAACAAAAATTTGAAAATTTGACAACCAAAAATTACCCTGATTCATTTATTTTACACAGTATTTTGTGATTTTCGCATAGGTGGTGCCTTGTATACAATTAGTGAATACTAAACACCAGATGCCTCCTCCATGTCCAAACACAAACAATGGAACTAGAAATATAGAGCAGTTATGATATAGATTTTAAGAATTAACGAAACCGTTATATTGACACAAGATATAGGGAAGTTGAACAGAAAAGAAGACTACAAAGAAATATCTCGCCGGGCGGTGGTGGCGCACGCCTTCAATCCCAGCACTCGGGAGGCAGAGGCAGGCGGATCTCTGTGTGTTCGAGGCCAGCCTGGTCTATTGAGCGAGATCCAGGAAAAGCACAAAGCTACACAGAGAAATCCTGTCTCAGAAAAACCAAAAAAAAAAAAAAGAAAAGAAAAGAAAAAGAAATATCTCTCTTCCTCCTCTCTCTCTCCC
>CABHPR010144905.1:20222-38023 GCA_902168415.1 Peromyscus melanophrys
CCTACATGATGTTTATAGTACATGCAGTTCTTAGAACTTACAATTTCACTTTTAAGTTTTATTATTTTTAATTGAAAACTAAAACGCATATATGTAACATGCATTTTTAATTCAATTCTAGTAAGTGTGAGGTAATAGCTTTTGTTTTTAACTTTGCATTCCCCTGATGGTTAATGATACTATGTATTTTTTACATAAAACTGCTGCCTTTCTTCTGAGACACACCCCAGTTCTTTGTTCCTTTTCATTTGTTGTTTTTCCTATTATTTGGACATTTGAGCTCCTTTATTTTGTACTACTTCTTTATCAGATGTATGGTTTGCAAATATTTCCTCCCATTCCATAAATTTTGTTAATTGCTTCCTTTTTTCCTAGAAGATTTTTAGTTTGATATTCTCTCCTTTGTCTGGTTTTGTTTTCACACCTGTGCTTTTACATATTTAAAAAAAAATCATGTTGGGCCACATGCTCAGAATGCTTCCTTTGTGTTTTCTGCAAATGTTTTATAACTTCATTTCTATTTAAGTTTTAATCACCAGTTGGTTCATTCTCTGTTACTGTAATGAAATAACCAAGGCCGGGAAATATATAAAGAAATGAGTTTTATTTATTCACAACTTTGGAGGCTGAAATTCCCAAATTAGATGGCGTCATAAAGACAATGTCCTGAGGCTCAGTGAGCTTGTGGCCTCTTTGTGGGAACATGTGTAAGAGAATGAGGTCATATGTTCAAGACAAAAGCGGTTGAACAGGGGCACAGCTTGTTTTTTCATATCCATCTCTTGCAAGAAATCACTGAATCCCACAACAAAATGCTAATTCCTTCTGAAGCAGCATTTTTGATGACTTCCCACTTCTGTTTTAAGGTTTATTGTTTTATTCCTTTAACAGTTTCACATATGTATATCATGCACAGGGCCCTATCTCTTAATTGTCTAATCAACTCAATAATACTATATAAAGTCTAGCTATTCTCAACCTTCCTAATGCTGTGACCCTTAATACAGTTCCTTATGTTGTGGTGACCCCCCAATCATAAAATCATTTTACTGCTACTTCATAACTGTAATTTTATTACTGTTATGAACCACAACGTAAATATCTGATTTTCAGGATATCTGATACGTGACCCCAAAGGGTCACAGCCCACAGGTCTCAACCACTGATATAGAGCAGCCTTCCCAGACATGAGTCCTTGGCAGACAAATCACATAAGATCCTTTGCAAATCCGTTTTGCATTGATTTTTCTATATGATGTAAGATAAAATCTACTCTCATTTTTTAATGTATGGCTAAATAGTTATCACAATATTTTTCTTGAAGAGATTGTACTTCCCCTGTTGTGTATTCTCAGGCCATTTGACAAAGCTCCACTGACCACCAGTGTGTGGGTTTGTTTCTGAGAACCCTACCTTGTTCCTTGTCTCTGGTATCTTGCTACTTTGGTTACTATTGCCCTGAAGTATAGTTTGAAGTCAAGTAATATAATGACTTCAACTTTATTCTGTCTGTTCAAGACTTCTTAGGTTATTCAGGAAGATCAATCATACATCCATGAAAAACTCTTACAGTATTTTTTCTATATCTGTGGAAGATGTCATTGGAATTTTGGTAGGTATTGCATTCAAACTGTAGATCAGCTTCGGAAATATGATTGTTTTACTCTCCCAATCCAAGGAGGCAGGGCATCTTTGCTTCCTTTTGTACGTTTAAATTTATTTTATCGATATCTTACAGCTTTTAGTGTACAGAGCTATCATTTTCATGGCTATTTTCCTAAGACTTTCTTTCCTTTTTCTCCTTAATTTTTTTTTCATGCCTTAGGAAGTAGAATTGGTTTGGGGGTTTTATTTCTTCATTTGTTAATTTTGCTTTGTTTTGGTTCTTTTTCAGACAGGTTGTTATTAATATCTATAAGTGCCCTGATTTTTTTTTTAAAAATTAATTGACTTACATTTTATCATGTGTAGCATGACGTTTGGAAGTTCATAGGCACCACAGAATGACTACAACTAGGTAATAATAAAAGTGTTACTGCCCCAGGGTAAGAGCAGGTACATCCCCTTCACAGTACCTCTAGAGAGTACAATAGGCTATCATCAACTACAGTTCACCTGTGGCCAGTTGGAAACCTCGTCCCCCCTGTCAAATCTACATCTCTCCATTATCTTCAATCACACCTCTAATCATGACCAGTCTACCTCTGTAAGGCCCGTACTAGATGTCACACAGTGGTGAAATCAAGCGGCTTTTGTCTGTCTATGCCTGGCTAATATTTCTAAGTCAGTATCCTGCGTGTTCATTCACACTGTCACAAGGGAGTTTCCTTCATTTTTATGGGTTCATAGCATTCCACTGGGAGAAAAACACTGGGTTGCATGGGCTGACTTAGGCCCTCCAGCTTTAGAATGTAATTTTTATGTGACTTAAGGATCACTCTACAATTATAGATGATCATGTCATACCATATATCCAAAAAATTATGTTATGCATAACAAGTGCTTTATAAAGTACTTTTTATTTGAGATTTTAAACATGTTTATATTTTCATTGCTCATTAACATTAAATTCATTTTTGTTGTGAATCTACTAACATTAATGAATAAATAGTACTATTAAACATAGGATAAATAAAGATGAATGAAATTCTTGTCTGTCCTAAAACCAGGAATATTTATTTTTCATTACTTGTCTTACTAATAAAAAAATAAGACTGAATATTCCCTATAGAATCTACTCATTTTCTTTATTTTATTCTGTTTCTCCTTGTGTTATACTCTCATTTATTATTTTCTTTTATGTTACTACTATCCCTAATAATTTATTCTTAGCTTTATTCATTTCTGAAATCTATGTTGACAAGATTCTTCTGATTCACTGTAAGACAGTGAATTAATGTGAATCTTGTAGTTATGTGATTAAGTATTAAGGCTTTGCTAATGAGTGCTTGTTTAGAAATGTGGTCACATGTTCTGTTCAGTACATCTTATTTAAATTTTGTTTCTATAACTGGATGAAACACAACACATAAAGAAGACTAGTAAGGTGATTTTGTTGTATTTTCTACAGAAATAATTGTGTAAGTGATGATATTCCAAATATTGTATGGTATAAGCCATGCTGCATACATTTTTAAAACAGGCCTTGTTTGGTTTTTTTTGGGGGGGGTATTGTTTTTATTCCCTCAATAGTAACATAATAGTCATTAAAACAATAACTGGGTCTTTCCATGAATTCCTACAACTTTAGGAATTAACATTTAGACCCATGTAATGTTGACGGGAAAATAATAGAAATCCACACTTGATGTGACAGTTGAATGTGTCAGTGAAACTGGTGAACAGCATTTGTTCATCTTCATTAGTGAGTTGGCATCATACCTGAGAACTAAACGTTTTCCACAACAGCAAATACGAAAGTGTCAGTGAAGATCTAAGGTGCACAGTCCATACTAAGTCTGGGTGTGAAAACCAGCTTCGTTATACCACCAGGACCTGGTTAATTTTCTTTATACATGATACACACACTTAGGTCAATGACTACGTAATTATCTATTGGAAGCAGAAAAGCCAGTACTATTTCATGACCCAACAATGGTCAAGCTTGAAGACCTAAGTTCAACTCATGGATCTCACAGTGGAAGGAGACCACCGACTCCAGCTGTCCTCTGACACCCACTTGTGACATGTGTGGACCTGCACTTACATCGAACATACATCGAACATACACACATACACTAATGATGTTAAATTGAAGTTCAAGAAGAAAATTTTAGTTTAAAAAACTATATTTAAATTGATACACAGTGATTTCCTTGTTTTCAAAATGGATACAATCTTTATAATATTAGTGTAAAGACAATTCGTGTGTATTTTATAAAAAAATTATGAAATACAGGCAAGGAAGAGGGAAGAGTGTAAAACTGTGCAGGGTCCCATTAACCACAAATGATTACTTTATAATGCTCTGTCCATACTTCTTATGGTAATACTTTTTTCATAAGTGTGTCTTTTTAGTAAAACTGATTTGTAACTTTATATAGCAACTAACTTCAAAAAAAACATTTTTAACAATATTCTCTAAAATTATGTCTTTTAAAGTATATATAATAGTAGAGTCCCTCATTTCTTTCTGATACTTCACTATAAACAGTACATTAATCTTAATTTTTCTCAGTAGTCTAACATCACAAAGAATATCATTTCCTCTTTCCATATTTTATGTAAACATATTGCACCTAATTACCAACATTGCACATGACTTTTACATTTTAAATAGTTTTCTTTATTGAAAAGATTTTAAATTCAAAATCATGTAAGTTAGCATATTATCTTGGCACATTTCCCCTTCTGTAAGTGTGTAATTTGTCTTCTAAAATTAGTTATTTCATAAACAGAATAACACTGTCAGTTACTACTTCCCATTAAAAAATAAAAATGAGTATTCTGCATGTATTCAAATAGCCAACGCTTCCAACAAACTCAGAAAATGTATCTCTAATAAATTTATTTGGAGAGCATCATAAAAGTCTAATACAGAAAGCAATATAAACAATGCTTAAACTTTCAAAAAATAAATCACTAAGGCAGTTTACCTACTTGACAAATTGTAACTTACCTTCAGGGTTCCCTTCACATTCCCATCCCTCTTCCTCCTTCCCTGACAAACAAACTCTTGGTGACATGCTTCTGATTCCTAGTGGCAAAGATCATTTGTTCTTTGATGGTGATGTTTGAATCTATCTCCTCCACTCTACTCCATTTCCATCAGGAAAAACTGCTGTCTTCCCATTTTGGATAAACAGGAGTGACCATTGTATTCACAAGCAAAAGCATTTGTTGAACAAATTAATAAATTGATTTTGTATTCATAACATTTTGTTTCAATATAAGTTACTACACACTTTTAACAAAGGATAAAACTAACATCAAAATGCAGTTAATGCATTTAACCCTTGGTTAAATCTTTACAAAGTTTATCATTTCAATTTTTAAATATATTTACTACTTTGTCTTAAACTCTTAAACTTCATATTAAGTAACTATGAATATATAATTTATATAGACACCTACATGAAATAAATTCTATTTTAAATGAGAGCAAATTTTATATAATTATGTGTATACATACACACATATATAATCATACACTCAGAGAGAACAAAAGAACATATTTATAAAGATACAATCTTTAAAAGAAAGAAACAGTATCTTTCAACTCTGAAACTCTCATTTGGATTTCACATATGCTGTAGACACAGCTCAGAAACTCAGATGCGATACTCATGAATATGTATGAGGTATAATTAGCTTGGAGAATGTTGCTTCATCACCTGTCTTGGTTCTGTTGCTGTGCTCCAGTAACTTACTAAGCAATGTTGGAAAGGGTCTCTCCAAATTCCAATGAGTCGAAACAGTTCTGTTCATCCATAAGATGTTAGTGTTTTCCATTCTCTTATCATATGAAAGCCTGTCTTTCCAACCTGGGTCTTGGCAGATTGCTTGTAACTGACAGTTGCATGCCATCAGCTGTTTAATATTTTGAAGATTGTCTGAAAACATTAAGGCCTTTTTTTATTTCTCTACATTTTGTAAATCTAAGCCTCTCAATTCCACAGGCCTATTACAATGGCCAACTTAGGGCTCCTATCCTCCTGTAACTGCTCATTCAGTGTCTTTCATTATAGCAATGATCCTACTCACCAACTCTGAAACTGTTAATGGCTCCAGTTGCTCATTTCCCAATACCCCTAATCTGACTTCAAATGTTATGGAAAGGTCATTCTAACAGTTTTACTTTATGGTAAGTCCACACACTCCACAGGCCCATGGAACAGAAATACTTGTTCACTCATCTGTGCATCAAGATCCCCTGCTTCTCTGCCTTCCTGACACTGCTTCTCCTATATCCCCTGCACGCCTTCATACATCACTTATCTCCTTACATGTCAGTGAGGAATAGTTAACTATAGCTCTAGACAAATCCTTAGCTTCCTAAAATTCATGAAAAATAAGATTGTTGGAATAAAATGGCATAAGATATTTTAAAAGGCAAAATTGAAGGAAGAAACAAAACAAAACCCACTGGCAGTAAGGAAATCAGCCAGAAAGAATGCAGACTTGCCACAGGACAAAGGTGCAATGTGAGCTGGAGCATCAGAAAGTAATAGCCATCCAGCCAGATTAATAATCACCAATGCCGGCAATAAAAGATATGATGTCACTGGACCTTCTCCAGAAAGGAAAAGAAACTCAGGATACATTTAAGTGATGCTATGCCAATAATTCAGTAATTTTATTGGAATTTTTTTTACAAATTATAAACTGTTCAAATTCACCTACAAATAAACAAATAATTAGAATAGTTTTATAATCAAGAGAGAATCAGATTTATAGTTTAAAAACACACACACTGCACATCTGCACACCACACACACACACACACACACACACACACACACACACACCATTATATCAGCCTAATATTACTCTTATACAAATACCAGGCAATGCCATTAAATAAAAACAAAAGTATAAACTGATTTTCTTCATGAAAGCATGTGTAAAAGTTCTTGATGAAATTATAATATATCAAATCCAACTATTCATTAAAAGTATTATACAATGTTTATAAGTGAGGTTAATTACAGGGACAAAATAGGTAATTTCAAACAATATGTTTTAAAATATTAATTAAAGAAATGAAAAGCAACATATCCAAGGTCATCTCTTAAAAATATTCTCAGCATACTGTGCCTAAGAGAACTTCTCCACCTACCAGTTAAGAAGATCTGTTGCATAAAAGAAGACCCTTCCACTAGCATCATACTTCAGAGTAAAATGTTTCAAAGTTTTCTTCCTAGTTCAGGTAAAGGGAAAGGATGTCTGTTCCCTTGACTTTCATTCAAAATCATACTGTAGATCACAGCCAGACCAATAGGCAGGAAAACAGGAAATAAAAGCCACCCATCCTGAAAGCAATGTACAACCATGTTCATGGTGTCTAAGTGTGATAGCCATTATGATCTGTAAAAATGTTACTAGAACTGATAAACAGATTGATCAATGTTAAAGAGTATGGCAAAAATATACAAAGTCAATCATTTGTAGATTCTGTCAACAAGGAACTGGAAGTTGACGTTAAAATGGACAATAGCATCGATAATGATAATAGAAACAAAGTTTATAAAAGTTCACAATGCCCAGAAACTAAATATTCTTGAAATAAAGAAAAGCTGAGTAGTCAAGATATGTACAATGTCTATGGATCAGAAAATCCAACATTCGTATGCTGACAATTTTAGTCACATTGGGATATATACATTGAAAAGAATCCTAATAAACCTTGGCTAGCTTTAATTCTTTAGAAACTGACATATCTTTTGAAGAATTCACTGAGAATAAAAGAAGAAAACAATGACACATTGCTGAATTGGACTTCAAGGCTTTCTATAAAGCTGTGATGTGTAGACAATGTGGTGTTGGTCAATATTAATAAGTAGGTCACTAAAACAGAGTAGAGATACACCAAGACTACATGGTCCAATGTACAATAGCAACTCATGTCAAGTCAATAAATGCACATACAAGAGTTGGATATTTGTGTTAAAAATATCTTATGCCATATTCCAAAAGTAACTCCCCAAACACTATAGACCTATGGATAAATTACAAAAATATTAAGAGCTTAAACTGTAAAAGAACTATTTACGATCTTAGGGGAAGGAAGATTCTTAGGACACAATGCCAAAAGCCTGATACTTAACATGGGAAAAGTGATAAACAGACTTCATTAAAGTTGAGAGATGCTGCCTTTAATAAACTAATTTTAATAAAATAAAAAATTCAAATCCCCAAAATAGTAAAAATCTATTACAAAATTATATATCTGACCAAAGACTCTTCTCAAGAACATGTTAATATCCTTCAAACCTGAATAAGAACAAATAGCTCAATAAAAAACTGAACAAGTTTAAACATCATGCGTATCTGTAATCCCAGCACCTGGGACATAGTGGCAAGAGGGTCAGGGGTTCAAGGTCAGTCCTGGCTTCATAGTGATTTCTAGGCTAGCCTGGGCTACATGAGACCCTGCCTCTAAAACAAATAAGATTTAAACAGGTTCTTCACCAAAGAAAATAGCCAATAAGCACACAAAAAGACGCTTAGCATGGTGCATCAACAGAAAAATTGAAACTAAAAGCAAAACTCCCACTTATTAGGATGTCAAAGTTTTCAAAATAGTGAGAGTGTGTTGGAAAGAACGTACAGAAATAGAACATCCTATTGGTGGGGATTTAAAATAGTTTAAATACTTTGTTGGTCTGGTGGTAATTTCTTAAACTCTCAATCATTTACCTACATGTGATCCAATCTTTCAACTTCAGGGTGTTTACTCCTAGGGAAATGAAAACATGTTATTTTAAAACATCACACAGGAATGATCCAAGAAGCTCTATTTAGGATACACAGGGCTGAAAAAAAATTCCAATAACCATCATGGTATGAGGTATATCCATGTAGTGAAACCACCCACCAATTGCAATCAAATATTGATACACAGCACAGAGGAATGTCCAAATGCATCCAATGTAAGAAGCTAGATTTTTTAAAGGCTGTACTACATCATTAAATTTATAGAAGATTGTATATGTTGCAAACATAATGTTGGAAATATGATGAATGCTTAGAAATGGAAGGAAGATGTGGGAGTAGATATGGGTGGAGTGAATAGGAAGAGAATAAAATGAAATGCTAGTGTATTTGCTACTTTTATTGTTGATGGTGGTTTCAAGGTTGTATGTGTGTCAAAATGTTAAGCTTGCCTCATACAGAAGGACCTGAACTGGAGCCCTAGAATCCATGTTAAAACCTTAGCTAAGCATAGTTGCTTGTATTCTCAATGTTGAGGAAGCAGATACTGATTGACTCCTAGAGGTCTGACCAGCCAGCCTAACTCTACTCGGGGAGTTCAAAGCCCGTGGGAGACTGTACTCAAAGACAAATGGTAACACCACTTAGGGATGACATCTATGCCACCAGAAGTTGTATTTCGGCCTCAGCCTCCGCACATGCTCGCTCTCTCTCTCTCTCTCTCTCTCTCTCTCTCTCTCTCTCTCTCTCTCAGAGTGTAGAAACTATGTTCTTATTTTTCTCTAGTTTCCTTTCTTTTTCCAAGTTTTCTATAAATTGTGAATGACCCATACTGTCTTCATGATTCAGGGTCACCATTGTCAGCCTGAGATATCTTACTACAATAATATTCTCCTCTGCCAAGAACTACTCTACCCCCATACATTTTACCTGTCTTCAAATTCTCTCCCATCCAAGTACTAACCAGACCCCAACCCTGATTAGCTTTGGAGATTAATTAGACAAGATCATGTGTGTCCAGGGTGGTATGGTCATACACCCTCTTCTGAGTGTCTTGACTCCTAAGCTTTAGAAATGTTCTCTCCTGATTAGCTTTCTTGTCTTGTTCTCCATTGTCAAAGAGACTGTCAGCTGTCACTTCTGTTGTTCTTATGTCTCCTTAGCTAATTATCATGAGGTTTCTCTTTGTAATAGCCTATCTTTAATCTGTTTTGATTCAGAAAACTTAGAATCAGGCAAATAATGATAAGTACACTATAATAAATATAGAATCTGGTCAAATGACCTGAGGCTTGTTCTCTTTTAGTAAAGCACATGGAATTTTAGTCAAGTCTATGGAACTCAGTTCATTATTGTTATCTTAATTTTAGTTTTTTCAAAAGCTGTAGCCCAGGCTGGCCTGCAGCTCGTAACCTTCCTGCTCTCCTACTTCAGCATACCCTACCTGTTGTGCCAACATAACTCACTTTTTCTTTTCCATGGTTCTTTGCTAATTTTCAAGTGAGCACACACAGTCATGGGTTTCAGTGTAGCATTTTCATATCTACTCTGCTCTTCTTCGTCTTCTATTTCCCTGCAGCATCCTTTCCCCTTTCTCGAGCTGGTCCCTTTATTCTCCCAATAATCCACTTCCTCTTTCATGCCGTATACTTTCACTAACCTCTGCTTTTCTTACTCTCTTTCTCTTTAGGTTGTGTATCTCATGTATCTTCTCTCTAGTTTCATTACACGTACACACACACCATATATGTGTGTGTGTATACATATATATTATATATGTGTTTTTATACACACACACACACACACACACACACACACACATAGGATCCGCATATGAGAGAAAGCATGTTACATTTGTCTTCTGAGTCTAACTTATTTCACTTATCATATTGATTTCCTCGGCCATCGATTTTCTTACAAATTTCATGATCTCATTTTTCTTTATAACTACATAAAATTCCATTGCACATATTTGCCATGCTCTCTTTACCCTAAGCACAATTCAGTTTTGCACTTCTGTTTTCCAAGGTAAATGATACTTGAGTGGTGTTACTGTATCAATTCCCAAGATAAGACCTGGATCTGAGAACGCCTCTTTCTAGAAATTCCATAGAATTCTAGTCCAAAGCTGACTTTTCAGTGCACCTTTCCCATTTTTATGCATATGATTCTATCATGTACTTTGCTAAAGATCTTAATATTGCATCATTGATGTAACTCTTGGTCAATCAAGTACTTCAATAAAAACTTGGATAACACATTAAAACAAATTTGACCCTAGCACCACCACATTCTGTCATCTTCCCTAGCTTTGTGCTGAAACAACACAACCGAAAAACAGTATTTACCAGGATGCTGCAAGTGACGTTGGAGGGTGTCGTGTCTAGAATAAGCCAAATTCAGATAGATAAATTTAACCATAGGCAGTTCAAATTCTTCAACTCTTGTACTCTGAAATATTTTCCCATTTAAAATTTACATGTAAGATCCTATTTGATTCACCTCTTGGTATATATGCATTATGCAATGACTTCTAAAAAGCAAACACTATCTAAATGGATAACTAGACAGGAAGTTAAGCGATCCCTTTCTAGTTCTCTTATCTTTGTGTCACTCTGTTCATATCTAATCCTGAGCTAATACATACTGCCTAGAGATCCCTGGGTTCTAAGATTTTCAATTAGAAGTTCATGTTTTGCAGTGGTACTTAGAGCTGTGTTTAAAAAGAGATTAGTTTTTGTTTCCATTTCAACACTGAGAATGTAGGAAGGGCTTTTTGGTCATCCTCTAAAGATAAAATATGATGAGAGGTAAAGTCATTTGGTGTTTTTAGTTCTTAATTTGCCCCTGGCTACTGACAGATGATGCCGCTGCAACATTTCCAGCTTTCATTTATGGACTCCCAAGCACCTCAGCAGCCCCACTTTCTCTACCTGTCTGAATAGTACAGTCAGAAGGTTTCTGCTCCAATGCTTCTCAACCCACATAGTAAACAGCTTCCAGTCATCAAATATGCATTGAAAATCTGTGACTCTAAATCCATAGTACTTACCATAAGCTCTGTATATCTGCTGCCTTCTAGGCCCTAACTCTCTATGGTTTAATATGTGACACCTTTCCTTCTGTCCACAGGCAACAAGTCCTCAGGGTTTATTAAAGGAGGATGCCAAAGGCTCCCTTCAGAAAAGCTTCAGGATCCTCAATGAGGCCAAGAAGTTAGCAAATGATGTGAAAGGTTAGTGTGGCCATTGTTTCTATTATGTTAAGGTTAATAGCATTACAATGTGAGGATACTACACCATACTATTAAAAAATGAAACTGTGAGCCATGACTTATATATCTTATACAAGTGACCTTTCTCACAGGCCTGATGACACTTAGTCTTCAAGCTTCACCAAGCAAAATTTCATAGTTTTAACTGAGTTTCTACAGTGTTGCTCCACCTATCTAAAACAGAAATTTTCAGTGTGATAAAACTTTAGCCTGCTAAACTCCATTTGATATGGTTTCAGAAATAAAATTCAAGTAAAAAATGAACTACGAGGTTGTGACATAAATGTGTTAGTGAAATCTTTAATTTTGTCAATAGGTTCTGAAGTCTTTAAATATTTACAAAATAGTCATGTATTTACTTCTTGATTGAAAACATAAAGATGCACAAAACAATTTGTACTCTGATATATTATTAATGTTTGTAAACATGGTTGTTATTAATATAAGCTATTGTATCTATCATTTCATTCAAGTATCACCTGTTTCTAAATACTTTCTTCCTGTTTCTCTAGTCTCATGCCTTAGGGTCATTTGGCTTGCATCCACCTCCCAAATGTTGTTATACATGGACCCTCACAATGCTGTTATTCCATGGTGCCCTGTGCTCATAGTGGTACTCCATCTCCTTGAATCTGCTCATTCTGTATTTCTTCCGCTACGCACCTTATAACAGAGCACCACCGTTTAGTTCCACAGCATTATGGGTACTGGGTAGAAAGGGCAAAAGGATGGCAAATTCAAGATCAGGCCAGATTACATGAGTCCTTGAGCTGGGGACGTGGCTCACCATGGGGACATAGAGGATTCACGTACGGTACACAAGATCCTAGGCTCCATCCCTAGTTCTTCACTCACTCATTCACTCACTCAATCAATAATTAAATAACTGTAAGTCTCTGTTTGAAAAAAAATAAAAACAATCTTTACTGAGATATCTTCCCTAAGAAACAATGGAATATCTAATTCACACCTGCATGTTCAATCTTTCTCATAAATAGACCTGTCAAACCATTGCTGGTATGGATTTTATATTCCTCAAAAAAAGACATAAGGGTTTTTTTAAACGTTGAACTTACAATGTATAACACACTGCCTAGCATAAATTATGAAACAATTACTGATTTTAAATAAATAATGAATTATAAGTTAATGACAATAGATTTTTAAATTGAGTTTTACTCGTGTTAGAAAACATAAAGTTTGAAACAGTCTAGATTTGGCATGCTTTACGGTAAAATATCTTGGACTCTCTTAGCAACTGATATGGAATTACAGCAGCCATCTCTATTATAACTCACGTGGATACTAAAATGCTTTGGACTGTGCATTACACAAGTTCCTGGTGACAAAATTCTGTGGCGATGGCATCTCCACTGCAGCAGAAGAATGACTGTAAAGAGCCATGCACAGTTTTCTTACTGTCCAAGTAGAATTGCTTCAATTCCCTTGCAGCCACACTTTCCTATCCAATGCCCATGCTGGAGGCTAGAATTTTACTCAGGGCATTGAAGTTCGTGTACAAATATAGAGCCAGACTCTGCCTTTATTCCAACAGTTGACATATTATTCTTCATGAATTTTCTTTGTTTTAATTTAATGTTACAAAAGTTGGGGTGACTACTGGTAACTACCGCTAGTGGTAACTGCCCCTTGCCTATTGCACATGACACCCTAGATTCAGTCCCTAGATCCTCATACACTGAGTGTGGTTGTGCATACCTGTCATCTCAGCGCTGGAGAGGTAGAGGCAAGAGGATCAGAAGTTCAAAGTCATCCTTGGTTACATAGTAAGCTTGAGGCTAGCCTAGACTACATGAGAACCTGTCTCCAAAATACATATATAGTCTGTGAAAATACTCCTATTTTGAGTACTGAGTTTTGGGGTGCTCATTCAGATTTCATTCTTAAACTAAGAGCTTTACTTACTTTATACTGGTTCCAATAATGTTTTGACTCTGTTTCCCCTAAATCCTAATACTACCCATAAAAGGACACAATTTCATCTTTGTTTCACTTGAAAAAAAAATCTGAGGATTGGGGTGGTAGAGAGGGTTAGGAGAGAGAAATGTTCATTAGTTTAAATGTCTTTTTTTTTGTACTTCAGGTAGTACATTATTTAAAGTAATGAAAACCCACAAACTACTCAAGCAATAATTCCCACAGAAAACCAAGCCAAGGCCATGACGGAGATGGGAATGTTTTCTTGCTACGTTATGACATTCTCCTGATTTGTGGCCAATTACACAGGTTATAAAATGGCCGTTAATCAGGGAAATGCCATATATTACCATGAGGAACTGCTGAAATGGGCCCTGCAGAGCAAAACTCCTGACAGCAGCTATTAAAATAGAGATTTAGTCATTTCTCTCTCTGTGGTGCCTGGAGTTAGAAGGAATAAAAATGGTGGGGCCAGCATGCCCTCCATATTTCTAATTTGTTGCTTGTTCAAGTCAGTCCAGCTCGGTTTGTTCCTGTACTCTGGTCACAAATGACTTACTGCTGCTCCCTGCCATTTTTATGCTGTCCTTGCCTTGGGGGAGTCTGAACTTGCCAGGAGCAATTTGTTTGCCTTTTAATTTTTGAATATACATCTGTTAAAAGTGAGTTTGCCCTTGCACATGTTTGAGCCTTGAAGGCAGTCTGCAATGCACTAGTTGAATGTCGGTGTGGAGATAAAAATCGTTTTGTTGATAGATTTGAGCTGCGGGACAAACCGATGACTGAAAGGGTCAGAAGATGAATTAATGCCACTCGGTGGATAGCACTTTACAGAGGAACAAGGAGTTTTGTCAATAAAAGAGTCAGTTGGGGCTCTCATAGAATATGTACAGGGCAAAGAATGAAGTAGTTGATGGTACAGAAACCATGTGAATGCTAAGATGTTATGTACCTCATCTCGTTGGAGTCACTTTTCAGTTTTATTCACTTCCTGGTTTGCCTCTAATTGTTGGCTTTGCCCAAGGTAAGTGAATTTAATTACTTATGGAAATAAGTAATCGTTCTACATACTAGAAATTGGTGACACGAAATAAAAGAATTGTTCTAAGTTCAAGAACAATAAATATATTAACAATAAATCTGAGAATTCCTAGATCTACAGTACTGTGTAATATATGGAACAGGGCAAAACTGTGTTCCCAGCATTAACATGTATCGCTCCAGTTTATACCTTCTTTCTGTACTACTATGGTGCCTCAAGTTCTCAGGCATGTAGTCCACACAAGTGTATCAGAAAAATGTTGAGACAATAAAGGTGGTACATTTGCAATACTTACCTTTTGAGATTCTGTTACTATTTTATATTAGAAAAAGATTTTATTTTATTTCCTTATATATTTATGCCCTTGTTAATGGATAGGAATACCGTAGCCCTGTTAAATATGACATAAGAGTCTAATTTGATTAAATAATTCTTATACTATTAAAGTTATCTCCTTTTTGAGTTCACATACTACCATTTGTCTGCATCAGTTTTTCCATATGTGCAGGTATGAAAGGCAAACAAAACCTGTTCCATTGACAGAGATTTGGCAATATGTAGATGGGATTGAGTCTATGTCCTCTGGCCACCACGCTGTCTCATCTTTTCCCATTAATGTTGCTAATTCCTTGTACAGACTTTTATTCACTGCTTTGGATGTGAACAGTGAAAATCAAGAGAATAGGACTAAGATGGAGTCATGTTAGAGGAGAAAACAACAAAATAGTAGCAACATGGAGGCAGTGGTGATGGGGATGATGTTCCTTGAGAGTGAGACTTGGCTGGCAAGTCTCCGCCTCATTTTGTCAGCAAACCTTCACGAAGTTCATTAGTGCCATCTTAGCCAGAGACAGAGGCCTGCACAATACAAATGGGTGGCCTACCTGGAAATTAATGGGCTTGGTCCCATATTCAAAACCAGAATCTAGGATTCCAGGAGGTGAGACAGAATCTACCAATCAGTTTAGACATAGTGGAGATAAACATAAACACCTTCAACTTCCTGATAACTCAAGGGATGGTGGGGCTTGTATGAAATTAGAGAAACTTGTCCTACTTAAAAGCTTTCAAATTCCATTTCCTTGCTGACTAACACAAAACAAATCTACAGGCTTTCAATCAGGAATACAATATGGATCTCAAATCTTGCCATTTAATCTAGGTGCAGAAAGAACTACCTCTACCTCCACATCTTAAACATTTAGAGAACCCATCACTAGACACATACCTCTTCCCTCCTGTCAGAAGGGGTCTGCTAAGATCCTCTAGTGGGAGGAAGAACACAGCAGTTGTAGCTAACAGCTGTTTGGGGCCTGTCAATCACTGTACCCATTTCTAGAAGTCCTAACTTGGGTGCTTTCTGATTCATCAACGAGTGCTTTGTAAATAATGTAAAATGAACATATATATATATGTATGTATGTATATATATATATATATATATGGTCAAAATAGCATAAGAAACTACGATAACCTCCTTATATTTAATCATGAGGGAAAAATGAGCAACTCACAAACTAGACTAAGATTGTTGTGTGACTCATTTGATATTCTGTACTTGGTTCAGGAAGCATTGTGGCACAGGGGTGGTCTACCATGCAGAAGATCTGATCTCAGCCTTCTCTCTGATTTATCATGACAATTGATTGACAACACAGCAAATATACATCTTGAAAGTCCCATATATCTGAGGAATTATAAAACTGAATACTGTAGACAATCATATACTCATGTGATGTATGCATGTCTTATACATAGAATGTAAGTTACAGATTAATATATCTAATTCAGTGCAATATATATGTATATATATATATATATATATATATTTATGAATGGACTTGGTCAGTATTGATTCTGGAAAAACAACTTCTTCTGCTAAGATCAATGTGGCTAATATACCCTTCTTAACATTATCTTCTACATAGATAAGGAAAGAAAGTTCTAAAAGATTGATGAAAAACAGACTCATAACTTCAGTTAAGCTAAATCTTTGCAGGTTGCCTTAGATCTTTAAAGGAAGATCAGGCTATCAAGGGTTTGTGCTAGCTTCTCTGGCCAACATTTCAATTTTGAACTTTACATTATTAATAATCATGTTTTACAGCCCTCTCTCCTGTGTGATAAGGTGTTGCCTAGTACATGAGATTCTGTGTTCAACTTCCAACACAGCGAATCAAACAATACAAATAAAAAATTTTAAATAAACAAAACCAATGATCAAGAACTGTAAAATACTTGCATTTGCTTAACTAAAGAATTGGCTATGCTAAAAGAAGGTATATGTGTGACATATAAGGAAGCAAGACCTTAAAAAAGAACGATGACATGTGGAAATGAGTTTATATGTGGGCAGCCTCAATAAATAGTTTTATAAGTATATTTGAATATATGAAAAAGTTCATTCTAGCAGGAACAGCCCCAAAGGCTTGGAAGAGCATGACTTTAGGGAGAGGTGAACTTTAGAAGGCCTGAGACACAAGGTTACTGCACGTACTCCAAGTCTTTGGGTATTATTTAGTTTTGAAACCTTGTTCGTTGTTTTTCAAAAATCACTTAACTATTGAAATAAATAAGAGCGAAGAACCCTGAGTCAGGAGTTCCCCCTGCCTCGGTTGTTATTCGTTACTACATGTAGTCAGTTAAGCAAGTGAAGAGGCAATGTTTTTACGTGGAAGTGTTTCCCTCAATCTTGGCCCAAGCAACAAGCTGACCTTGCTCCTAAATAATTCACATCAGATACGTCCCTGTATTCTCCGTGCATCCTACCTCAGAGAACAGAAAAGGAAGTTCAGAGGACCTAAACTATCTTGAGCTCAAGAACAGGTATAGAGGACCCCCCGGCACTGTCTCAGGAACATGGGAAACCTGAGAAAGCACTGATGTAGAAGTTGTTTCCTACCCTGCCCCGGGAGCCTCCTTTTGGCTAGGACTATCTGATGTGAGTATGAATCACTGTGCTTGCAACAAAGACAGTTGCTCTGGCATGTCCTCATTCTCTGCCTGTGGGTTGCTTCAGCTCCTCCTCACTTTATGAGCTCCATCTTTATCCAGTTCATGCATGGAAAATAGTCTTCTACATTAACATGATGAGAAAGGGAAAGAGACAGAGAGAGAAAGAAAGGGAGAGGAGAGAGAGAGAGAGAGAGAGAGAGAGAGAGAGAGAGAGAGAGA
>CABHPR010144906.1:0-12783 GCA_902168415.1 Peromyscus melanophrys
GCAGGGTTGTGCCCCTTGGCCCAAAGCCTAGGGGCTAGGGTGTTCAGTTATGAGGATAAAGACTCACCTCTTAGTCTAGTCAGGTGCTGGCAGGCACTGTCTCAATATCTGAAATTTTTGAAGATGACCTATATACGTAACATATATCTCTGTTTGACCTTGAAAATATATCTAATATGACTACAAGTTCGATTGTAATGACAAACTACTAACTTTCATTTTTTATATACTAATTAGTTGGTAATAATAACTTTCAAGGATTAGAAAATTACACTACATTGTTAAATGAACAGTGTAGGTACAATACCTTGAACAAGATTAGAAATATTTGTACAATATATTCTAACAAAATTAATCTCAAATGTGTATCATTAAACAAAATTTGAATAAAATATACAAATTCCAATCCTAATTAAAATATTTAAAACTACCTTTTCCGCGCTACCCTGGGATGGGTCCATACGGCGTTGTTCTTGATTCCCATCATAACTTAAAGGGAAACTTACACAATGTCCAGAGCCCTTGATGTTCTGCAGATGAAGGAGGAGGATGTCCTCAAATTCCTTGCTGCAGGAACTCACTTAGGTGGCACCAACCTTGACTTTCAGATGGAGCAGTACATCTACAAAAGGAAAAGTGATGGTATCTACATCATAAACCTGAAGAGGACCTGGGAGAAGCTGTTACTTGCAGCCCATGCTATTGTTGCTATTGAGAACCCCGCTGATGTCAGCGTCATCTCCTCCAGGAACACCAGGCAGCGAGCTGTGCTGAAGTTTGCTGCAGCCAGTGGAGACACTCCAATTGCTGGCTGCTTCACCCCTGGGACCTTCACTAACCAGATCCAAGCAGCCTTCAGGGAGCCGTGGCTTCTAGTGGTGACTGATCCCAGAGCTGACCACCAGCCCCTCACAGAGGCGTCTTATGTCAACCTGCCCACCATTGCGCTGTGTAACACAGACTCTCCTCTGCGCTACGTGGACATTGCCATCCCATGCAACAATAAGGGAGCTCACTCAGTGGGTCTGATGTGGTGGATGCTAGCCCGGGAAGTGCTCTGCATGCGTGGCACTATCTCCCGTGAGCACCCATGGGAAGTTATGCCTGATCTTTACTTCTACAGAGACCCAGAGAAGATTGAGAAGGAGGAACAGGCTGCTGCTGAGAAGGCTGTGACCAAGGAGGAATTCCAGGGTGAATGGACTGCACCAGCTCCTGAGTTCACTGCTGCTCACCCAGAGGTGGCAGACTGGTCCGAGGATGTACAGGTGCCCTCTGTACCCATCCAGCAGTTCCCTACTGAAGACTGGAGTGCCCAGCCAGCCACTGAGGACTGGTCAGCAGCTCCCACAGCGCAGGCCACCGAGTGGGTTGGAGCCACCACTGAGTGGTCCTGAGCTCCTCTGCAGACACCTGAGCAAAGGGAAAAAAGGTGGAAGGAAAATAAAGTTCCTACAAGCTGTAAAAAAAAAAAAAAAATTAAAACTAGTAGTTGCCTTCTAAAAGTAGATTCAATAACCTATCTTTTTGTCTGATCATATCCATACTCTGTCTTTTTCTTCTCAGAGTAGATTCAATAATCTACCTTTAATCTTGTCATATCTATATTCTCTTTTTTTTTCAAACAAGGCCTGAATCTAATTTTCTTTTTAACTTTTTTCTTGACCCTTAACAATTAACAACTTGTAACCAACCATCCTAAACCATGACAATTATCCAAAACCCATTGAAAGACCAAAAACCACCCACCCCACCTCTTGGGAATGTGGGCATCATGTTCTTTAAATTACTTCCTGCAATCTGGGTGAGAAGGCATCTTTAGGGGATCCTGAAAAGGAAAAAGAATAGGTTACTTGTCAAGTCATTGGAGATGTAGCTGTATGATTTGTTTCCAGTCTTTGCATAATGTGAAAGTGCAGGGCTTATCTCAAGTTCTTGCTCAAGTAGTCTGTGAGGCTGGATTATTTCAGCTAGCCATCTCAAAATTGTCCTGAGCAGTTTGTAGTCCAAAACTGATATTTTGGAAAATTTTGTCAGCTTAGTGGTATTATCTTCATCCTGATGGAATCATTGCTTCTCCTGCTGGCAGCTTACATCTCCTTTCTCTTTTTTCTCCTCCTACTATCTTTCTTGGACTTTCCTGCCTAGCTCCATCCTGCAGATTTATTTATCAACCATTCAGAGTGACACATATTCACATTATACAGAAAGATATCCCACAGCAACTCCCTGCTATTTTTCTCTCAAGATGCCACTTTGAGATGGAAGCTTCTATCTTAACTAATACTTCTCTACTGTCTGAAACCACTGTGTATCTCTATCGCTAAGGAACACATACTCTGGGACTTTCTCCTCCACTGCCACAGAGGACTGAAGTGACAGAAGACCACATTGTCAAACAAAGCAAATGTGATTCCAACATTTAAGCTTGCTCAGTACCCTACATTGCAGGAGACATGTAATTTGTTTTTGCCTAGAGAAGCATGGAGAATATGACTCTCAAGAACTGTGATAAGTGGGTGCTTGTTCTCTGGAAATACAAGTATGAAAGACCCATGAAGACTTACACCAAGGCTAAGACCGAAGACAGACCTCTGTACAGTCCCAGGTGCTATGTCCTTATCACCAGACCACCTCTGAGTGCATATTCCTCCAATGATTCAGTGATTCTTACTATCCATCAGTTTGCTAAGAGTCATTCATGTTGATTTGTGAGCAGAAGCCCCTTTGTTAATGTATTCTAGAAGCATATTGTAATATTTATGTGTTTAGTTAGTTTCTCAAGTGATATTTGGGAAAGTTTAAACTTGTTGCTAGTATTTGTCTGTTGAGGGGATGAGAATGATAGGATACTGTATACAATGTTATTATGAATTATTCTTTGTTTCACAAATGCAAGGCTTTATGTATGTTTCAGCCCATGTTTGTTAAATTATATTTGGATTAGAAATTCATGTTTATAAAAAACAGATGAATTAAAGACATGTCTCACTAAATGGAATATTAACTATAATGCATAGAGTTAGAAATCAGTTAGTTACCATATATTTAAAGGACTGGAAGGTAGTCTTTTAATTTAAAAAAAGACACACACACACAGTCCAGATAAATATAATTTTTAAAAGAGGTATCAGGCAGTTGAGTCTGAATGTAGTTTATTAAAATAATGTTATGTCAAGTTCTTGTACCAGCAGTGCTTGAGAGTTTATTCACATTTGCCTGCAGAACTCAAACCTGTGAAGCTTCCTAAACTTTGTAAATTTAGGGAATGTAAAATGTTGTCTTACAGTGGTTAACAATTTGCATGTCTGTAAGTTTCAATTATATTAAACATAAAAGTCTGCTATCTTTCTTATTTTCACCTTAGCTGTCTTTTAAAAAATTATCTGTCATTAAAAAATTTCAACTAACTTTTGTTATTTATCTGTTATAAATTTAATATTCCATTCTAGAAGTATTCTTTTCAGGTGTTATGTGGTTTTATTTTTGGTAAACATAAATATAACACGAATTACTAAACAGTCATATTAATAAAAAACCTGTCCTTAGTGCATGAGCTGGCTTTTAGGAGCCTGGGGCCTATGCTGGGACACTTTGCTCAGCCTGCGTGAAGGGAAGAGGGGACTGGACCTTCCTCAACTGAATCTACCAGGCTGAGCTGAATCCCCAGGGAAGTCTTTGCCCTGGAGGAGATGGGAATGGGGGGTGGACTGGGGGGAGGGTGGGGAGAGCTGGGAGGAGGGAGGACAGGGGAATCCGTGGCTGATATGTAAAATTAAATTAATTATTAAAAAAAAAGAACTTAAAGAAAAAAACCAGGGCCAAGTACTGGGGAATGCTGAAAGATCAGAGAAATAGAATGAACCACTGTATCTGAAGTTTTCCTATGTCCCAGCCTTCCGGCACTCAGAACAAATCTCTCCCATTTGCATCCCCCAAGTAAACACACAGAGACTTATATTACTTATAAACTGTATAGCTGTGGCAGGCTTCTTGCTGTCTGTCCTTATATGTTAAATTAACCCATTTCTATAAATCTGTAAGTTGCCATGTGACTCATGGCTTACCACTATCTGACATCATGCTTCTCCTTGTGGCAGCTGGCAGCATCTCCTGACTCAGACTTCTTCCACCAAGCATTTTCCTCTCTCCTTGTACCACCTACACTATACTTCCTGCCTGGCTACTGTCCAATCAGCATTTTATTTATCATTAAATCATAGCAACATATATTCACAGCATACAGGACATCCCACAGCACTTCCCCTTTTCTGATTTTTCAAAAAAGAAAATTTTAACTTTAACATAGTAAAATTACATATAACAATTATCAAGCAAGAATTACAGTTACAATATCTAATCTATTTATAATATCTAGTCTATTTGTATTTGGCAGAATTAAAGAAGATATCCTATCTATCCTATATTTGTGAGTCTGTTTCATATCTAACTTATCTTTTATCATAACTAAGGAAGTTATTACTATAGTCTTCTACTACATCAAAGACCTCAGAAGGATATAATATTACCTGAGAAATGGGAGAAGAATGCAAGCAACTTTCAGGAGTCTTGCAAGAGTAGACAGAGACAGCTGGCAGCCTGGACAGTCTGGAACAATCCGAAGTTCCTCTGTAAAGTTGAGGCCTGTCTTCAGCCCACAGGCCTCGAGTCTCTCAGTGACTTCTCTCTGTGTCCTATAGAATTTCTGGCAGTTTCCTCTGCAAAGCAGGAACCTGAAGGACCATTTTGCTAAGCAAAGTTGATTGGTCACCTTCCTAAGGGTCCTGCGTGTCTAGTCGATAAAGTAGTCCAGGCAAGAACAGTTTCTTGGCCAAATGTCTATTTTTGCCAAGAAGAAGATAAACTCCATATAGAGTGTCTTCGATGTCCATCCTCCTCTGTTAAGTAAATTGGTACTGCCAGGAGCAGACATGTCTCACTGTCCAGAATGTCTAACTTATTAAAATATTTATTTTATTTTTTATTAAAATATTTTACATGCCAAATTCTGTAGGTCTTTGAAGTGTTTGAAGATAATCTACCTAATTGGATTATATCTATGTATACCCAGAAAACAACATAACTATAAGTTTGACTATCATAGAAGACTAATTATTAATCTGTGTTTCTTAATTACCCATTAAATCTAAATGAGTTACATAAACATAATACCTCAAATGAGAATAGAAATATAACAAAATTAAGTTTAAACTTGTATCAATAAACTAAAATCCATAGCAATGTAAAACATTTTTAAACAAGTTATTATTATTCCTATCTTATTTATAACCTCTATTCTTTAGAAAGAAATGGCATTTATAATCAACCTGCTTTAAATAGAAATAAACATTCATAAACAATATTTTGGGAATTTGGGTGTAGCTTCTCATACTACTTCCTGCTAGATGAGGGCACTGTATTTTTATGGGGACATAAAGAAAATTTTAGGATTATAGAGTAGCCTGTGAGGGTGAATTGTCCAAGCTAGTTACCTTGAAACCATTGTGGATGTTGGATAATCTGGGCCACAGTGTCATCAGAGACCTTTCAAGGAGTCCTGGCTGGTCTAACCTGATGTATCTTAATCTGGAACAAATCCATAGCCTCTTACTTCCTGTGGAAACAAAAGCAGAGCCTCCTTTCCAAAGCAATATATCCTTAGATCCACATTTTGAAGTCAAGGTACTTTAAAATATACATATTGGTTTAACTGAGCAGATTTTACAATCAAATGTCTTTCTGTAGTTAAAAATCTCAAAGACAACACAATCCAGATTCTCTGTGTGATAACCATCTTTACATGGCTTATTTTTTATATTACTTTTATTTTTTCTTTAAATACTTTATTTTTTAAAAACTATCTATTTGTTTATATAACTGTATATATTACTTTTTTTTCTTACAAGCCTGCATACATGTTTACACACACTGTAAACTGTTTAGAGGTTTATCCCATCTGAATCTGTCTTATTGTGAATCTATTGCTTTAAACTGTAGCATATTCTGCCCACCTCAGCTTCCCAACATGGTGGTGGTATGTTTACCGCCAGCTCTGGAAACCATGCTCCCACAGACTCTGGGAAGCAGTGGGTCTATGCTTCCATCTAGAAGCGTGTAGCCCAGAAACTTTTTTTTAACTAGTAAAAACTATATCCACCACACAGCATAGTGCACAGCTTGGAGATACCTCTGTGCAATGTGGCTTAGGTCAAGCCTGCATGCCACAAACCCACCATAGATTAGCTCAAGCCTGCAGGCTGCCACTAACTTGAGAGAGACAACTAGGAAGCTATTTTTAGCTCCATTTTAGAATCTTATTTCTCAGGTTTTAGGTGGAAACTCAAGCCATTGGGCACCATTTGTAGTTGGAGTTTTCTCTAGTCCTGCTCAGACCCACAGTCACTCAGAACCAAATAAACACACAGACGCTTACATTATTTAAACTGTTTGGTCTAATGGCTCAGGCTTCTTGCTATCTAGTTCTTATATCTTAAATTAACACATTTCTATTAATCTATAAGTTGCCACATGGCGTGTGGCTTACTGTTACCTTACATCTTACTTCTCATGGCAGCAGTGGCTGGCAGCATCTCCTCACTCAGCTTTCCACCTTCCAGAATGCAAGAATGGAATATTTTCTCTGAGTTTGTCAAATGCCAATGGACTAGACATTGTTTAGGTGTGTATTGCTTGTATATATTGTATATAGTTATTGTACTTATTGTATATAGCTTTTCTTATATTAGTTATAACTTTTTTCTCTTTTTTCTTTTTATTAGAGTAATAGGGGGAAATGTGGTGATATTTTAATTGTGCTGAAATGTGATTTCATTTGTACATTAATAAAAAATTTTGCCTGGAGATCAGAGGTCATTAGCGAGCCAGGAACAGAATTCAGGTGGTGGTAGCCCATGGCCTTATTCTGATCAGTCCACAATAGGTTCATATATTTGAATGCTTGATCTGCAGTTGGTAGAACTGTTTGAGGGAGATTAAGTGTGGCCTTCTTGGAGGTCATGCATCACTGGGGTGTGCTTTATGATTTCAAAAGCCTATTTCATTCCCAGTTATTTCTTCCTGTCTCTGCCTATACTTGTGGATCAGATGTAAGCTATCAGCTACTGTTCCTGCACCATACCTGCCATGCCATGATGGTCATGGACTTACCCTCTGAAACTCTAAGTCTCCAATAAATCCTTTCTTCTATTAGTTAGTGTTTTCTTACAGTATTAAAAACGTAACTGAGACAATTGCTCTTCTACAATTTATAGTATAATGATAAAAAGTCTGTGTAAAACAATAATTTAAATATGCAAAATATGATGACAATTTCTTATGAAAATAAAACTTAGGAGTCACGAGGAATGGAGAACGGCAGGAGAACATGCCCCACTAAGTCAACTAAACATGGATCACTTAGGCTCATAGAGACTGAAAGGCAAGCACAGGACCTGCTTGGGTCTACATCAAGTCCTCTGTGTATGTGTTATGGCTGTTAGCTTGTTCTTTTTGTGGTACTCCTAA
The DNA here is from genome assembly GCA_902168415.1 of Peromyscus melanophrys. NCBI lineage: Eukaryota > Metazoa > Chordata > Mammalia > Rodentia > Cricetidae > Peromyscus > Peromyscus melanophrys. The sequence continues at coordinate 7,525 of CABHPR010144906.1, forward strand.
CTGTGGGAGTGGGTCTTTCTCTGATTCTTTTTCCAGCTCTTATGACTCCCTTACTCCTATTTGGTTGCCTTTTCCAGCCTCAATGAGAGCTTTTGCCTTGTCATATTGTTATTTGTTTTGTCTTGTCTGGCTGCTTTCTCTTGGAGATCTGATTTTTTCTGAGGATGAGACAGAGGGGACGTGTATCTGGGTGAGAAGAGAGATTGAAGGGCAGGAAGCTGGGAGGAATGGCAGGAGGGAAAACTATGGTTGGATACATTGTATGAGAAGAACTTTTTCAATAAAAGTTCAAAAAAATAAATAAAAAAAAATAATAATAAACAAGATAAATAGGGGAAGAAAAAAGAAAAATAATAAAGTGGCAAAGTAGAATAGGGAATTTCTGAAGCATTGAAAGTTTAATATTTTAATAAGTTAGGTTCACTGTTGTTAGTAGAAATCTGATGAAGATGAGATACTGAGTCTAATTGATTTCTACACAAGAACATTTCAAACAGAAGAAATAGGAAGTATAAAGATCCAAAGTGATATGAGTGTAAGGAGGCCAGTATGGCTGAGAGGAGATATATCAAGAAATGAATCAGTCAGAAAGGCTACAGAGGAGCACACAATTTTATTTTATTGTTTTATTTCTGGTTTCTTAAGACAGAGTTTCTATGTGTAACAGCCCTGGCTGTCCTGGAACTCACTCTATAGATCAGGCAGGTGTTGAACTCACAGAGATCTGCCTATCTCTGCCTCCCAAGTATTGGGATTAAAGGCATGGGCCACCACTGCCCAGAAACAATTTTATTCTCTAAAGCTTTATTTTTATGGTCAAATTTCTCTGTTAACACAATGCTCTTTCTGTTGTTTATTCATCTTTGAAAAATATTATTGTTTATGGATGTCATACATGATGTTTTGAATCTTTTTACCCACTACTCCTTTCTTTCCAACTTTTCCAAGACCCTGTCATTATCTTTCTCCTGTATCATCAACTAATAAAAATTCTTCAGCTATGTGTGAGCTTTCATTAACTTTTCCTCACATATTTATTGAAGAATATAATCACTCTATAAAACACATAAAAATGGAGTTAGCTGTTAGAGAAACACAAATTTTTCATAGCAGTAAGTTGAATCTGCATATCAATGGGGGTTAATATTTCTTACTCTTTCTGGTAGTATCTGTGACTGGAGAACACAGTATTTCTTTCACTCACTTCTTTCTGTACGCATGTTTTAAATAACTTATTTTCCATTTTTAATGAATCTCATAAATACATTTATATAAAATCCTATGTATGGCTTAGATGTGATACTTCCTATATACATTTTTGCTATAAAATCCTATATACAGGTTACACGAGATATTTCCTTCTAATATTTTTTACTACTGTAACTCTTTACTATCTCTCAAGAACACGAAGCACAAGTATCTGTATAGGTAAAGTGTCAAGTCTTCCTGGTTTCCCTTAAAATCTTGCTGTGTTATTGTAACCTTGTCTGAGCATGAATTTTAAAATCGACTTGTCATTGTATGCATTATCTTCCTTTTCTGTTACATTTTATTTTAATGAAACACATTATTCATCAATGTTGGTTCAGATCACAGGTTTTCTCTGTTAGTTGCAAGTATTTGGCCATAAATACCTTTAAAAAAGATCTGAGGTTATTTGTTTCTACAGGTCTGGATAGATTTGAGAGAAAAAGGAGAATAAGATACAGTCCAGAAATTAACTCACTTCTAATTTACTACTTCCAATAAATATGAATGCAAATAATAATTCTGCATTATATTCTTGCGTTGTTAAAGCATGCACATGATTTAGATAATGAGAGTCTATGGATGAAAAATTCACTATTACAGATTAGAGTGTGTTGTATAATTCAACCAAATTCATAAGGAGTCACTAATGTCTATCCAGGAATCATGTAAATAGGATTAAAGTACTGGGTTAGCTAGTAAATCTCAGCTGGTGTTTGGGTGATGTTATTATATTGTTCAAATATCTTTTTAAGGATTGTTTAAGTATTTTAAATTTAAACATATTGTTTTATTTATATGTATAATAGGTATAACATTTTGTAATATGATTGCTGAGTTGTGAAAATAATTATTATATGTGATAATCTTCCCAAAAAAGATCTGAAGTAAATACTTAGTAGATCTAGTATCCGTTGATAAATATTAGTATCAAATTATCTTCTTATAGAAGAACTCAGCTTATGTTGTGTTCTACAGCATTCGTTATGACAGGACTCAATAAAAGTTCTAAGGATTGATGCTTTCCATTTAGAGTGGGAAGCACAATTGCCAAAAATTAAGAATAGACAGCCACCAATCAAGATAGCATGAGCTATCTTCCTTCTACTGAGTGCCTACTATGTACCAGATATTGTTTCTATATTTTAAGAAATACTATCACACTGGGCGGTGGTGGCACACACCTTTAATCCCAGCAAAACTCGGAAGGCAGAGGCAGGCAGATCTCTGTGAGTTTGAGGCCAGCCTGGGCTACAGAGTGAGTTTCAGGAAAGGCACCAAAGCTACACAGAGAAACCCTGCCTTGAAAATCAAAAAAAAAAAAAAAAGAAAGAAAGAAATACTATCTAATACTATATATATATATATATATATATATATATATATATATATATAAATCATACCAATGAGTAGCATGTATCTCAGAAAGATAAGTAGCATATCTTTGATTAATACTCACATGACACAAAGAAGTGTAGTTGGGATTCTAACCTAGGAATCTACACAATCAAACTAGTCACTTTAGTCTATATTGTGTGGTAGGCTACAAAGGATAAAAACAGTAGGATAATTCAGAAGCCTGAAATAAAAACAAGATGACTGAATTGTTGCTATAGACTTAGGACAACACACTTATATACAGTATTGAGGAGCTTGTGGACAGGGTACTTATGGAAGTTGAATCACTTGTACTGTTCATTTTTAATTTATAAAGCTCTCTTATGTGTTATCTAATTAGATTCTCATTATAATGATAGATATTAGTTTTATTTTCCAGTTGGGTGAAATGAGGCTCAGCAAGATAATTTCTCTATTGAGAGAAGTAAGGACTAGAAAAGGCAGAGGGGAGGTTGAATAAGAATAAAGTATAATGATATGTAATAATATACTGAATATATATTAAATTGTCACAATGAAAGCTATTACTTTATTAATAAATGAAAAATAATAGAAAAACACACTCTCTTTGCTACAGAATGTTTTTGTGTTTGTAGTTTTCTGATGTTCACTCCTTCATTCTTCTCTGATATACTCCTTGCATATTTGTTCATATTTATGTATCTCCCCACATTCTGAGTTATTTACATGGTCAGATAATTTTAAATGTTATATTTATTTATACATAAAATTTTATATTAAGTAAAACTATGTGCATATACATAAATAACCAAAAAGTAGCCACAGCAAAGTGAAAGTATATAGTTTTCTGTTTTTACCTTTTTGTGGTGATATTTTATTTGTGCTCTAACAAATAAAACTTATCTGGGAGTCGGAGGACAGAACAGACACTAGATTAGACACAAAGTCCAGACAGTGGTGGCACACATGCCTTTAATCCTATTACTTGGGAGGCAGAGATCCATTGGGATCTCTGTGAGTTCAAGGCCACAGTGGGAACAGAAACAGGAATGGTGGCACACACCTTTAATCCCAACACTTGATATCTCGTATCTTTGCTTGGGAAGGACACACACCTTTAATCCCAGGAAGTGAAGTCAGGAAGCAGAAAGGTATATAAGATGTGAGGACCAGGAACTAGAGGCTTTTAAGCAGTTCAGCTAAGACCCTCAGGAATGAGGACTCAGAGGTTTTGAGTCTGAGGATTCATGGAAACAGGGTGTGCTGAGGAGTTGGTGAGGTGAGGTTGGTTGTGGCTTGTTCTGCTTCTCTGATCTTTCAACTTTCACAGTAATATCTGGTTCTGAGCTTTTTTTTTTAATAAGACCTTTTACAATTTGTGTTGCACCTTTTAAATTAAGTAATGATTGTAGGAGAGGATTAAATTGAAAGGAAAATGTGTCATTTACTTTTCCAATTTGAAACCAGACATATCCCATTTTTAAATGTAATTATTAAAACCATAGATTCAAATCTAAAATGGGTGGAGCAGAGTAGGAATAACACATTTTTATGTTCAAAATAAGCATTCATGTTTTCATTATGTGTCTCTCATTATTTATTTGTACTTAGAAATTTTTTTTTATTTCTAGACAGTTTTTCCATACCTAAAAGAGAAGATAAAGTTACTTTTTGTCACATTCATACATCTCTGAATTAGCTACTTTATATGCACTCTATCTTATCATCTATAGCAGTGTATGTATAATGTAGTATAATATCATTGGCACTTCTATAAAGAAAGGAATACTAAGGATATTATATATATATATATATATATATATATAATAAAAAATAAACAGGCAAGAAAAAATGCTGTGGAAGATTTCAATGGCATATTACATTTATCATACCTTTCCCTACATTTCAAGTTATAAAAAATTTATAATTTCTCACCTCATTGTTTTTACTATATATCAATAGCAAACAATATATTTAATCACAATAAGTGTCTTCTTTGTATATTTGATTATTTCTGTACCTAATTCCTCACCTTAACTTTTCTATGACTACATTCTGTTCAATTGCTATTTATGGAAAATTCAGCATGGATTCTGCAGTGTGCTCTGGTAAGTATTAATGTAAACATAAAATTCTCAAAGTAGATTCACCTTGGGTTATATTGATTAGTTTTAATTAAGAAGTTTGGATAATGGTATTTAATAATAAAGTAGTCCTATTCATATTATATTAGAACTAATTGTAACTAAATCATGATATAGCTTCAACATGATTTAACTCCTTATTGTTAGTCTCCTAAACCTACAGACAACTTTTTTAAAGTAAATCTATATTAGAGGAAAAGAGTTATTTATTCTTTGTTCTGTGTGGATGTCCCAAGGTGAAAAATTGTTACTAACTTTTCAATAGAATTACTGTAAAGCACTGTAAGGAAGTTTACATCAAATATAACCATGGAGCTTTGCCCATATACCTTATTTAAACACAGAGAATAGCATTTTTCTGTGAGCATAATCTCATTGTCCTAGAGCTCTGTTTTACACTGCAACTTAGGCACTAGACTTTCTGAACCACTGAATATTGTTTCTATTTGTGAACTGTATTTGTCATTTTATTTCAATTTTCACCTGTGGGTTAGAATAGAAAAACAAA
>CABHPR010144906.1:13183-31857 GCA_902168415.1 Peromyscus melanophrys
AAGATGTTATCTCATAGAACAAGTTCCAAAAAAACATGTATTTAATGAAATAGAAACAAATTCAAAACATAAATTTTTGAATACAAGCTCACAGATCAAAATACTTTTAAGACTGGGTGCTTTTAAGTGTGACAAGGCCTCTGTTTTAACCTTAAATTCATGGTAATTTAATCTCCCTGTGCCTGCCACTTATGTTCTAACCTGGTTTGACCTAAATTTTAGTCTTTTCCCCTCACAATAGGTCCTTGATCTTTGGCTTATCCTCCATTGAAGTGAGCTCTAAATTGGAGACTATGCTCAGTTAATGGCTCATTCTTTGACTCCAGATTTTTAATCACACCATTTTTTTTTCTGATTTTCTGAACTGTTGACCATTAGTATCCCTGATCATTGGGTCTGCCCTAGAATGAGGCTAATATACTCAGTATCACTTATTGAAGAAAAGTGATGTTTACTCTTCAAGCAGCTGTCATTAGAGAATAGCTTCTTAAGTCAGTGTAGGGGGCATATGAGAAGATGTAGAGTATGGAAAGGGAAGGGGGAAGTGCTAGGGGATATCTTTTTGTATGCTGTGAATATATATTGTTAGCATTGGTTAATAAATAAGCTGCTTTGGCCTATGGCAAGGCAGCTTAGAGGCAGGCAGGAAATCCAAGAAGAGAGAAAGAAACAAGAAAGGCAGAGTCTAGGGAGATGTCAGTACAACCAGGAGAAGCAAGATGTGAAAATACTGGTAAGCCATGGATATGCAGCAACTTTAGATAAATAAAAATAGGTAAAGTTATAAGGGCTAATGGGCAAGAAACCTGTCATAGGCCATACAGTATTTAAGTAATGTAAGTATCTGTGTGTTTATTTGGATCTGAGTGGCTGCAGGGCCAGGTGGGACCAGAGAAACCTTCCAATTACATTTGGCACCCAGATGTGGTAGCAAGAATTTCCACCTAAAACCTGAAAAAGCTTTAAAAAAAAGATTCTAAAACAGCGCTAAAAATGGTTTCCTAAATGTGTCTCTCAGGCAAGCTGTGAGCTACACTATGGCTAGTTTGTGGTGCATGTGCTTGATCTACAGCATGGCAGATACACACCACAATACACAGAGGTGCCTCCAAAGCCATGTAGCACGCTGCATGATACATTTAGCTTTTGCTAGTACAGACCCCCCCACACAGACAAAAAAAAAAGGTTTCTGGGCTAAACGCTGCTTCTTGGAGATATAAACACACTGCTTCCTGGAGTTGGTGGTAGGAATATCTCCACCATGTTGAGAAGCTGAGGTGGGCAGATTCAGCAGCCACTTTTTGTCCTAGCCATGTAGTATAACAGTTAAATTTTCTCCTGGTCAGAGAAGGATTATAGATTCACAATAAGACAGATTCAGATGAAATAAAACTCTAAACTGTTTACAATGTGTGTAAAAATGTACGTAGGCTTGGAAGAGAGAGAAAAAGGAATATATGAAGTTATATAAAGAAATAGTTTTAAAAATAAAGTCTTTAAAGAGAAAGTAAAAGTAATATAAAATATAAGTCATGTAAAGATGGAAATCACACAGAGACTCTGGATTATATTATCTTTGTGATTTTTAACTACAGAAAGACATTTGATTATAAAGGCTGCTGAGTCAAACCAATATACATATTTTAAAGGTGTCTTGACTTCAAATTATATGTCTAAGGATACATTACTTTGGAAAAGAGAACCTGTGAATTGCTTCTAGGCTAATATGAGTTGATCAGCCAAGAACCTGAAAGGTCTCCCATGACACCATGGCCCAGATGATCTAAATTCCAAAATCAGCTTAAAAAAAAACTGGCTGAGACAACCCATCTTCACAGACTACAGCCAAGATTTAACTATAATTCTTAGGGTACCCATAAGATTACCAGCACCCCCAACCAGCAGGAAGTAGTATGAGAAGCTCCAACCAAATTCCCAAAATATTGTTTGTAAATGCTTATTTTTTATTTAAAGGGGGTTGATTATAAATGCAATCTCAGCCAGTTGGTGGTGGCACACTCCTTTAATCTCAGCTCTTGGGAGGCAGAGCCAGGTGGATCTCTGTGAGTTCGAGGCCAGTCTGGTCTACAGAGTGAGATCCAGGACAGGTACCAAAAGTACACAGAGGAACCCTGTCTCGAAAAACAAAACAAAACAAAAAATAAATAGATAAATAAATAGATAAATAAATAAATAAATAAATAAATAAATAAAAATAAATAAGTAAATGTATTCTCTTTCTAAAAAAGAAAAGGGGATAGTATAGATATGATAGGATAAAAGGGTAAATTATTGGATATACTTTTAAAGAGCAACAACTTGTTTAAAATGTTTTACATTGCTATGGATTTTAGTTTATTGATACAAATTAAAGTTAATTATATTATACTGTATGTGTATTTCTACACATACCTAATAAAAAATAAATCTTTAAAAAAGAAATACAGATTGAAAATTAGTCATCTGTGATAATCAAACTTGCAGTCAGGTTAGTTAAGTTTTCTAGGTATATTTCAATTAGAAAGGTAATCTTCAAACACTTTAAAGATCTACAGAATATGATATTTTAAATGTTTTAAGAACTTTTACTTTTCTGTACATTGAGACATTTCTGCTCCTGGCAGCACCAATCTACTTCAGAGAAGATGGTGGGCATCAAAGAAACTCCATATGGAGTTTGCTTTCTTTATGGCAAAAGTTAGCCATTTGGGCAAGAAACTGTTCTTTACTGGACTGCTTGACAGTATGTTGTATATACTGGGCACACAGGACTCATAGGAAGGTGATCATTGAACTTTGCAAGATGAGATGGTTCTTCACATTCCTGCTTCACAGAGGAGACTGCTAGACATTCTACAGGACTCAGGGAAAAATGACTGAGAAATTAGGCCTATAGGATGAAAATGGATGCCCCAACATTGCAGAGGAACTTTGGGTGACTGTCCAGGCAGCTAGCTATGTCTGTCATTCTATATTTTTGGAAGTTTCTTACAATGAACTTCCTATTTACTTAGGTAATCTATCCTTCTGGGGTCTTTGATGTACTTGAAAACTAGATAGTTATAATTATAATTTTCCTTATTCATAATAAATGATAAATTAGATATGAAACCTTAGACTCACAAATATGGAATAGATATAATATTTTCTTTAATTTTGTCAAATACAAAGACTAGATATTATAACTGTAATTCTTACTTGGTAACTGTTATATGTAATTTTACTATGTTAAAGATAAAATCTTACTTTTTGATTAGATAGAAAAGGGGAAGTGATGGGGGTTATATGAAAATAAGGAGAGCATGATAATTTAACATAATTCAAAAGAGGAGAATGAAAAGTGAATAAGAGAAAAAAAAGCATGTAGACACTATGCTGAATACAGAAATAAAAGTGAAATTAATGTAAAGTAAAATATGAGAACATGTATGGCAAAAGTAAAAAAGGAAGAAATGAGTACACTATGAAATAAACTAAGAGGCATTGCTGATGAGAAAATAAGGTGGTGGGATAACAGGGAGCAAGAAAGAGAAAGTGAAAATTATATAAACGGAAATATTTGAATCATAGAATATGCAAATATAGCTTGTACCAAACTGGAATCTGCAGTACTACTGGTGAGTATTCATAGTGCTGGATGGTGATGTGTATTCTGCTGAAGAAGAAAGTTATCAATGGTGTTAACCAGCAGTGAACCCTACAAACTACAATAAATGACTGACCTTGCAAGATATGCCCACTAGCATGATAATGGCAAGAATATGGGAGTAACGAATCCCTTTCTAACTGGGTTTAAAGCCCATTTCATAAGATGAAACTCATACCTGGTCCATTATAAAGCAAAGAACCTGTGGCTATTCAATCCATATGCCCTAGGGAGAACCTAGTACTATTATTCTTCTAAATGGATATTGTAATAAAAAGCCCCATAGGTTATTATCTCTATACATAAAGATTAGTGCATCTTTCCATTCTCTTCAGAGATGGTTCTTTTTGAAGTAGACAGCAATTAATGCACAGATCCACAACTGATTAACTGTAAAAAATAAGATACTCTGGAATTCTCAACTGTAAATGAGACTTTGATACCACATCTCTCAAGAATCATTGTGGAAAAGGGGACATAAAGACTGTAAGTGCCTGAAATACTAGGCTAACAATACATGGAGCCAGTTAGAAGACAGTCAGGGTCTAGCATGCTTAATGCTCCAGAGTACCCAGAACCAACAGGACTATGTTATTCATAGTCAGTTATTCTTTGTCCCAAACATAAAATCTCAAGATTTAGGCTTTCTGGGAAAGAGTGCATATATTACAACTTTCCCCCCTTTATTATTTTCTGCATCTCTGTTATTTGGCTAATGCTGCATTTCAGGATTAAGCGTCTTTATATGTACCCTGAGTTTGGACATTACTTGCATTATTTTAATTAATACACATGTAAAATAAATTACTATTTCTTAACACCTCATCACTTAATCTGAAATGGGAAGCATTAGTATGACAGTGTTTTGAACATCTTTGGTCACTTACCAAGGGTTCCAGGTCTTATCTTCAGCAGAAAAGATCTCTACAACCTCAAACAGATGTGTGTTGCCATGTCTTGTGCAGTATTTCATTGTTTGAATTGGGTTTTTCCAACAACTATTCAAAAGAATGATTTCTTTTGTCTGTTTGATGTGTCAGTGATGTTATTCTTAGAAATTGGGAATGTGTGGAAAACTAGTAATTATCTGTAACTCTGCCATCCAAAGAATGACCATGAATTTATATTTAGCCTTATTAAGGAGTAAATAGGCAAAAAGGGACACATACCTATGCTAAGTTAAACAAATGATTTTAGATTTGGAGCAAATTATAATTCTTCTTTTTGAGGAAATGTCAATAGTATTATGATTTTTGAAATATGCAGTAGCCTATTAAAGTTTCATGTAAGTAACCTTTCAAATAATTTTTTTCAGAACCTCTTTATAAGAGATTTGTATGTTGATGAATGAGAGTGAATGAATAGTTTTAAGAATTAGGCATGCACCTAAACAAGTGAAAAAGAAGATCTAATTAAGCAAATATATATTCACAATAGTCTCATAATGAGAATTTTACAACTGGATAATTCTGTATGATTCAGAAAATTCACCCACAGAAATTTCTGAGATCCTGTCAAGAAAAACACTACATCAATGGAAAGTTGTTTATATCCTTTCAAAGAATAGAAATGTCATTTTTTTTTCAAGACAAAGTTTCTCTGAGTAGCTCTGGAGCCTTTCCTGGAATTCACTATGTAGCCCAGACTGGACTCGAACTCACAGAGATCTGCCTGACTCTGCCTCCCGAGTGCTGGGATTATTAAAGGCATGAACAACCACCACCTGGCAAAATGTGAATGTTTAATAATGAGATGTATCAGAAAATCTTTTATATAGGTAGCAGACTAGCACTAGGCACTGTCTAGAGAGATGGATTTAAGGATTTATTTAGAAAAAGAAATTCATTTATTCATGAGTTTCTTTTCTCACATAACCAAATCTGTTTTGTTCTATTAAATGTGGAGGTATTGTGTTCCCCAAAATATTGTGTACCTTAATAAACTTATCTGGAGTCAGAGACAGAACAGCCACAATATTAAACAGAGGTTAGGCAGTGGTAGCACACGCCTTTAATCCTAGCGTTCCAGAGACAGAAATCCCTCTGGATCTCTGTGAGTTTATGGCCACATTGGAAATGGCCAGGCATGGTGACACATGTCTTTAATCCCAGAAAGCGAGCCTTTAATCCCAGGGAGTGGTGGTAGAAAGCAGAAAGGTATATAAGGCATGAGGACCAGAAACTAGAGACATTTTGGCCTGGTTAAGCATTTTGGCCTGGTTAAGCTTTCAGGCTTCTAGCAGCACAATTCAGCTGAGACCCATTCTGGATGAGGACTCAGAGGCCTCCAGTCTGAGGAAACAAGACCAGCTGAGGATCCAGCGAGGTGAGGTAGCTGTGGCTTATTCTGTCTCTCTGACTTTCCAGTGTTCACCCCAATATCTGGCTCAGGTTTGATTTTATTAATAAGAACTTTTAAGACTCATGCTACAATTAAATGTTTTTCAGTTGTTCATATTTCATCATAGGTTCAACAAACATCTTTTACATGAAACATCATCTTGGTTTCTAAAATCTATATTTGGAAATGTTCTTTTATGTAGAACTTTCAAGATCTTTGACTACTGAAAATAAAGTACACATATATAATAATAGTGTACTATTTGCCTTGTCCAATTTCAATGTGATGGTTGTTGTTTTATTTTATTATATTTCATTTTAAGTTTTTTTGCTCTTAGAATTCTGTTCTTTTCTAATGAAAGACAGAAAGGCAGTGGATATGGATGGGAGAGGAGATGGGGAGGAACTAGGAAGCATAGAGGGAGGTGAAACTGAAATCCAGATATTTTTTATGAGAAAAAAATTAATGAAGAGGAAAAATATTTAATAATTTAACAGACTTAAAAAATTCCTAAAGGGTTGGCCTCTAAAGCCTTGGGCTGTTTCAGTTTCTGGAACAGAATTTCTTTTTTAAAGAAAGTACTCATGAGATACTAGATATTTTCAAAACATAATGTTTCTTAACTTAATGAATTTACTTCATGATTTTTTCCTGTTTGAAGTATACTCTGTGATGCAAGAGTTTCATTTGAAAAAAATTAAGCTATCCTTATTATAAAAATACAATGCATATTAAATATAAACAGAACTAAAAAGGAATTGGCTATGTTGTGAAACAGCTTATAAATAATTATTTAAAGTAATAATTCTTTAGTTATCAAAGTCTTCTTCAAGAAAATCAAAAGTAAATTGCTTACATGTTTCTAATTGAGTCTGTGTAATACTATTGTGTGTGTGTGTGTGTGTGTGTGTGTGTGTGTAGGGGTTTTTCAGATTACACATCTATATTGAAGTCCATTAATGAAGGAAGTCAGAACAGAAACTCACACAGGGCAGGAACCTGGAGGCAGGAGCTGATGCATAAACCATGGAGGAGTGCTTACTGGCTTGTTCATGATGACTTCCTCAGCCTGTTTTCTTATAGAATCCAGGACCATCAGTATTATTATATTTTATTTCAAGGTAATTTAATGACAAGATTTGATTTTTTCTTTTGTCTATTATTTCTTTCTTTTTAAATCTTCAAGCATTTGACTGATTAGAAAATACATTTGAATCAATATTTTCTAAGTAAATGGTAGGGATTTCACTCACTACAGAATTCAAAGAGAGCAAATTACTTTTTAAAATTGGACAATCTATGAATTATTTAAAAAATGTTTTCTTGGTAAGTGCAATGAAATGATGTGGCAATTAGAATTGAACCAAATAAATATGTACTCCAATTGTACACCTAGAAAGGTGACAGTGTATTGAGATTTGACAGCATGTAGAAAGGTGAAAATTCATTAACAAGCTAGGTTCTGCATTAAAAAATTGATTAGCATTTTTGTATTATATAACAAGACTGCTTAGTATTTCAGGAGGAGAGCAGCAGTTGTGTGGCATTTAAATCTATTCCAAATTAAAAATGATCTGTTTTAAAAAACTAGAGAAAATCCTTATGCAAATGAAATGCAATCAAGCCATGCTTCAGACTCATTATGCATGATTGATATACACTGTAACTTGCTTACTAATTCAAGGAGCAGAGAAATTCCAATTATCATATTGTTTATGCAGCACTATGCCACACTGCTGGAAGTGATATTAAATTGATTACGATAAATGGTGTAAACCAACATGATGGGTACTTATAAAACTTGACATTTATTTTGTATGAAATTATGATGATTTATCAATATCCTGAAAATCTTGACTTTCTCAGGGATATTTCAGTTTTTATGAAGTTCTTAAAGGTATCAGAATGAAGAGGGTGAGAGAGAGTACAGACAAGAGAGAAAATGACAGATAAATGTTTATCTGTGCTTTGTAATTAAGTAATTCCCTAATGCATGTATTTAATGACTTTATGTACAGGTGATAGACTACTAGATAATGGAATTGTAAATGGAGCTAACTTTAGAAAACTATACCACTAACACAGTCAAATATATCACTTTCCAGAATTTCAACTATTCTTTGGTGTATCATAACATATAAAACCCATACTGATCCTCTTCAGTAATTACTGACCAACTTTAGGATTTTTACAACACCCATTGATTCAAAATTATAACACACACACACACACACACACACACACACACACACACACACACAAATGTATTAAAAGTATGTGTTTCATACTTATATTTTTAAACTGTAAGACTGCAGTTGTATGGTGATCTTTTTGAAAATGCTTGCAACTTACTTGTACTTACAGACCTTCAAGGTCAACACACTAGATTTTCTTCCTACAGCTTTGAATGCTTCTGTAATTCACATTTTAGTCGTGTGATTTTTTTTTTATTTTTACTTAGGGGTACAATAATTTCAACATAATATATAAAGTATCAAAAAATTAAGCCACATTTGTTTATGTGTGGAGAGGTGGGTGGGTGGTATATATGTGTACATATTAATCTCTGTGTGAGCATGGGTATGTGTATGTACAGACATCACATTAGGATATTTTCTTTAACAGCTTCTCTCTTAGGCTTTTTGTAATAGGATGCCTCTTTGAAGCTGGAGCTAACAGCTAGACTAACTGGCCAGTGAGTGTCAGAGATCATGTTTTGTCATCCTTGGTCCTGGACTGATCAATAGATCATATATTTTATATGACTGTATGCATGTTGGGTAGTGCTGCAAGTATTTAACTGAACTATCTCTACAGTCTCTATGGCACATTTTGCAATATCTTTTTTTTCTACAAGGACAACATGAAAATAGAAAATGGGTTTTGAACAAAGGAGTGATAGTATACATGAACTTTATTTTAGCCATTATAAAAATCACTCAAGATGTTGCTAAAATACAGATCCTCACACTATGTCCTTGCTAAGACCTATTAAAGCAGAATACATAAACTGGTAATCTACATTGATTAGTAAGCTTTGTTTGGTGGTATTGATAGTGATAGGTGAGGAGTAAACTTTTAGAAACAAAGTTTCAGGGGTTTCTGTCTAGTCACTGTGTAGAAAAATGTAGGAGTAAAAATGAAAATTAGGTGACTAGTAGAAAGATCATTGCCTCACTTAAGAGTGGCAAATGCTTTTGCCAAATTGTCACAAACTAGGATTATCTGGAAAAGGGGACCCTCAATTGAGAAAATTGCCACCATCAAACTGGTTTATAGTAGACATGTCAGTGAGGGCATTTTCAGAACGATTGATGAGGGAGGCCCATAGTCCACTGAAGGTGGTACTATCCCTGGATAGGTGGTTCTGTAGTATTTAAGAAAGCAAGCTGAGCAATCCAAAGCAAGCAGTAAGCAGTGTTTTCCATATGACCTCTGCTTCAGTTCTTGCCTCCAGGTTCCTGTTCCACTTGAGTTTCTGTACTAATGTAGCTTTATGATGGATTGTAAGCTATAAACTGAAATAAGCACTTTCCTCTTCAAGTAGCTTTTGGTTTTGATGGTATTTTATAACAGTGATAGACAGCAAACTAAGACAATGTATATGCATCACTCTGGTGGTTTAAATTAGAATGGCATTCAAAGGCATAAATTTGAATTCTTGTCCATAGTTAGTGGAACTCTTTTGGGAAGAATTAGGAGATATGACCTTGTTGGAGGAAGTATTTACTTGAGGTGGACTTAGAGATTTCAAATGTCCAAGCCAGGCTCAGTCTCTGTTTCTGTCTGTTTCTGTAGGTCTGTCTTCTTCCTGCTTGCACATCAGGATGTAAGCTCTTAGCTAATTGTCCAGCTCCATTTTTGCCTGCCTGCTGCTACACTCCTCACAGTGATCCTAATGGGCTCATCCTCTTCTACTGTAAGCAAGTTCTCAACTAAATGTTTTCTTTTATAAACTGACTTCATCATGATGTCTCTTCACAGCAATAGAAAAGTAACAAAGAGTCTATTTGAGATTACACATACATTTATTGAGCTTATCTATACATCTATAAAATATACAAGTGTTCTAGTTAGGGTTTCTATTGCTGTGATGAAACATAATCAAAAGTGAATTGGGAAAGAAAGAGTTTATTTGGCTTATACTTTCACATCACAGTTCATCAACAAAGGAAGTCAGGACAGGAACTCAAACAGGGCAGGATCCTGGAGGCAGGAGCTGATGCAGAGGCCATGGAGCGGTATTGCTTACTGACTTTTTCCTCACTGCTTACTCATCCTGCTTTCTAATAGAACCCAGGACCACCAGCCCAGGGATGGCACCACCCACAATGGGCTAGGACAGCCTCCATTAATAACTAAATAAATGCCCTACAGTTTACAGGTGGATCATATAGAAACATTTTCTTAAATAAAGGTTCCCTTATCTCAGATGACTTTAACATATGCCAAGTTGACATAAAACTGTCCAGCACAACAAGGTATTGCACTTTCAGATTTCAAAGGATACATGAAAACATAGTTTGAGAATACAGCTATTTGTCATATAGGTTGAACTTTGCCTCCCTTGACCTCTGATTTAGGAATAGTATACCCCTTTATCCCATTCCTAAGCACAGGTTATCATATACATTTCTATTCTTCCATTTTTGTACTAAGAAGACTCAACCTTAATAGATAATACTATGTCAAATGTATATTTTCCTTATACACATACACAGTGAACCTAAGATGGTTCTGGATAAAGGTGAATGTTCCAGGCAAGAAGAACTTTCTTCATTACTCCAGTATTCATTGCACTTACAGTTAAGTCCCAGCAGTTTTCTTAAGGCATAAGGTATGTCATCATTTTATAGAATATTTTTGTCTTTTCCATGTTGATTGTTTCATGTCACTCTGTATAAATATGAAAAACCACATCTTGTTGCAAGGAACTCATCTCCAAAACACTTGTGTAAAGCTAAGTCATTAAAATGCTTTAAAGCCTAAAATTAAAATGTCATGTTTTTTATTCCATTAAAATATTTTGAAATGAATATTTAGGTGTTCCAATGTAAGCTTTTGTGTTTATTTTGACCCATAGGTGAACAGTAGTCTGAAAATGTCCATTTTTAATCTTTCCACAAATATTCAGGTACATTTAGATGGAGCATTCTTTGTCTTTAAAATAATATTATCTTGAGTTGAAAATATGCATTGGTGCTTAAGTGTGATTACTGCTCTTGCAGAAGATGAGAGTTTAGTTCCAAGAACTCACTTTAAGTGTCTCACAGCTACCTGCAATTCTAGTTCTAGGGGATCCAACACCCTCTTCTGGCCCCAATGGATACCTTCACACATGTGTACTCACACATACACACACACACACAATATATATATATATATATATATATATATATATATATATATGGCTATATATTAATATGTATACACATGCATTACATATACAATATGATATATGTGAATATATTAATATGTGAATATATATTTATACATGTGTGATGTGTTTATGTGCACATGTATGAGGATACCTACTAATATATATGTATGTATGTGTATGTATATTTACTTATATATGGTGTGTTTGTGTGTATGTGTGTGTGCATATGCGTGTGTGTGCATATATGTGAGGGTACCTGCATATAAATTAATATCTATTAGTTTATAAATAAAAAATTCAGTAAAGGAATATACAGTGGTTACTTGTGTACACAGCATTTTGTGTATCCTTGCTGTCTTAAACTTTCATATGTCCTACACATTATGCTGCATTTTAGGCAACACAGATTTAGCAAAAGGAACTTTATTCAAATACAGTTCATATAACCAGGTGTGATGATGCACATACCTCTAGTCACAGCACTCAGGAGGCAGAGACAGGTGTATCAGTATGAGTTTAAAGCCAGTTTGGTCTGTGTAGCAAGTTCCAAGACAACCAAGGATACATAACAGAGAAACTCTGTCTAATAAATAAAGAACAGAATAAATATAGCTTATATATGGTATTTCACATGTTTTTATTAAACTTATTCATTGGCAATGTATATAAATGTATATAATACATTCTGATCACATTCATCTTTATATTCACTTTTATCTTCTTCCTGTCTTCCTCCAACAAAAGTTTGCCTTCCATAATCATGTATTTGGTGGGCATTGATTTGTTTTGTGACCCACTGAATTTATTCAGCTTCTCTCTACACCGTATGGGCATGAGTATGGATCTAGCTATATGATGGAATATGAGCGACTCATCAGTATCTATGCAACTGAATACAATGGCTATCTTTTCTAGCATCCAACTTATGAAGCACTGTCCCCTCCATAACAGAGCCATTCTTTTGCATGCCTATGGCAGACAACCTAAGCCATCATGAGTTCATGAGTGCAGTAACCACACTATTTCCAGAAGACAGCATTTCACACTATTCTTCCCCATCATCCATCTCTTACATTCTTTTTGTCCCTATTCCACAACATTCTCTGAGCATTAGAGGAAGTTATATAGATGTCTTGTTTAAGAATGAGTGCTGTGGGATGTTCTGTATGGCAAATGTGTTGCTAATAAAACACTGATTGGCCAGTGGCTAGGCAGGAAGTATAGGCGGGACTAACAGAGAGAATAAAAAGAACAGGAAGGCGGAGGGAGACACTGCCAGCCACTGCCAGGACAAGCAGCATGTAAAGATGCCAGTAAGCCACAAGCCATGTGGCAAGGTATAGATTTATAGAAATGGATTAATTTAAGATATAAGAACAGTTAGCAAGAAGCCTGCCACGGCCATACAGTTTGTAAGCAATATAAGTCTCTGTGTTTACTTGGTTGGGTCTGAGCAGCTGTGGGACTGGCAGGTGAAAGAGATTTATCCTGACTGTGGGCCAGGCAGGAAAACTCTAGCTACAAATGGGATGAAAATGTAAGTAAAGGATAAAGTTAAATTACACACTCAGGCTATTATAGGAAACAAAGTGACACAACTTTTTTGCTACATTAGCAAAATTCTGTAGGTCTTTTAGATAATATGTGGAAAATGAGCCCTGCAGGACCAAAAGCATGTAGACAATCTGGTTCAGTTGCCTGAATTTCTTAGACTAATGAATGTAATATTTTTATAAAGTATTATTTAGAAACAAATTATTATAGTGATGACCCTCAAAATGGCAACAATTTGAGGCCTGATTGACTGAGATTTTAGGTCAAATTTTGAAAGTACTTAGAAAGTTGTAAATGATAGAGAGGGTGAGTTAGAGGCTTACATAGTACAATAATGGGTTATTTCTTTAATTAGTTGATAGATACATACATTACTACTGGACCATTCCTTTTCCATGTTGGATATTTACTAGCATATTTGCAATTTTGAGGACACACACAGTTTCAGAGGGCATACAAAGAAAAAATTGTAAATGAAAAATGATTTTACCTTGTTAATTAAGCCTGCTAACATAGTTATATTGGAGTCATAAATCAACAAAGCTCTTGACTATACACATGGGTATTCTGTAAAAATTAAGAATATTATGGCTTGCATAAATTCTAGTTCTACTGACTACCTATCATGGAAAGCAAAACCAATCATAATTCTTCAAAAATCATGAATGGTTTATAAAATAGTTTATGTTTTTGCAAGAAAGTTTCATAATATTCACATGGGTTTTATATTTAAAACATTATTTACTAATTGTCTTTAAGCACAAAAATACTCAATATTTCTTTCCAGTCTCTTCTATGCTGTTTCATGTTTAATATTTTTTTATCTAATTCATAAAATTCATGGATATTTTCAAGTGATTATTAATAGAGCATTACATTTTAATTTTAAATGGCAGTGTAACAATCTCTCTTAAAATAACTCAACTTACACTGGCTGTGACTACAGATGTTTGTATACTTTGACTATGCAGAGAGAAATGTTCCTCCAAATGGAACAGCTTACCTTCCTACTACTCTCTATTGCTATCAACTCAAGTAAAACTTGCCAGCTTCTATTTTAATTGAGGTTTTATTCAATGATCTGCACTTAACAACCTAGATACCCCTCAACCAAAGAATGGATAATGAAAATGTGGTACACTTACACAATGGAGTATTATTCATCTGATTAAAAAAGAGAAACCATAAAATTTTAAGGAACTAGACTAGACTAGAACTAGTCATCCTAAGTGAGGTAACCCAGACCTAGAAAGACAAATACAGTATTTGTTGACTTATAAGTAGATATGAGCTATTAATTATAATCAAAACATAACCCACTGTGTGGTGGTATTTTGTTCCTCAAAATATTGTGATCCCTAATAAACTTATCTGGTGTCAGAGACAGAACAGCCACTAGATATAAAGGCTAGAAAATGGTGGCACTCACACCTTTAATCCTAGCATTCCAGAGGTAGAAACCCCTCTGGATCTCTGAGAGTTCAAGGTCACATTGGAAACAGCCAGGCATGGTGACACATGCCTTTAATCCCAAGAAGTGAGCCTTTAATCCCAGGGAGTGATGGCAAAAACAGAAAGATATATAAGGCGTGAAGACCAGAAACTAGAAGCATTTGGCTGGTTAAGCTTTTAGGCTTTGAGCAGCACAGTTCAGCTGAGAGGGAACAGGATCAGCTGAGGAACTGGTGAGGTGAGGTAGCTGTGACTTGTTCTGTTTCTCTGATCTTCCAGCGTTCACCCCAATACCTGGCCCAAGCTTTGATTTTATTAATAACACTCTCTAAGATTCATGCTACACCACTGACCCAAAGAGGTTAGGTAAAGAAGAGGGCTGTGAGGTAGGGGAGGAGTTGGTATATGGATCTCCCTGGAAAGGGGAAATAGAATAGATTTTGTGAGTGGACTGGGGGCAAGTGGGGACAGGAACAAGAGGTGGAAAAAAAAAGGAAAATACAAGAATAAATTAATGAATATAAAGTGGTAGAAAGTATTTGTGAACAACTAGTATAACCAAGTAAAATAATCACAGTTTTTGTTGTTTTCAAGTCAAAGTCTTATAACCTGAGGACATATGTAGACTGAAGTTTTTGTCCTACCTGGTCCCACAGCTTCTTGGTCCTAAATAAAGCCACAAAGGCTTATATTAATTATAAACTGTTTGACCTATTGCTCAGGCATATAACTAGTTCTTATATTTAAATTAACTGGTAATTCTTGTCTATGTTTAGCCACATGGCTTTGGACCTTTTCTCAGTCCAACATTCTCATCTTAATTCCTCTGCTTCTGGCTGGTGACTCTGTCTCTGCCCTTTTTCTTCCCACCCTTCTTCTAGTCTGGTCACTCTGCCTACACTTCCTGCCTGGCTACTGGCCAATTAGTGTTTTATTAAACCAGTAGGAGTGACAAATCTTTACAGAGTACAAGAGAATTATCCCACAGGAGACATAGTCACATATTTAAAATTGGCATCACTAAACTAAACACTCATCAGGTAGGTAATTTTCCATGCCTTCCCATCATGAAATACTGCTGTGGATATCACTCTGTATCAATAAACACTGATTGGCCAGTGACCAGGTAGGAAGTATAGGCGGGACAAGGAGAGAGGAGAATTGAGGGACAGGAAGAAGGAGAGGGGGGCACTGGCAGCCACTGCCAGGACAAGCAGCATGTAAAGATGCCGGTAAGCCATGAGCCACGTGGCAAGGTATAGATTTATAGAAATGGGTTAATTTAAGATATAAGAACAGTTAGCAAGAAGCCTGCCACGGCCATACAGTTTATAAGTAATATAAGCATCTGAGTGATTATTTTATAGGTGGGTTGTGGGACTGCAGGACTTGGTGGGACTTGGAGAGAAGCTCTCCAGCAACAAATGGCACCCAACGGCTCGAGTTTCCACCTTAAACCTAAAAATATTTAATAACCAATTCTAAACAGAGCCAAAAACAGGTTCCTGCTTCATGTCTCATATGGGAAGCTAGATGCTGCAAAACGCAGATTTGAACTACTGGCGGGTTCCTGGCCTACGCTTTTGTCAGGCAGTATGGCGAGAATGAGGCGTCTGCCAGCTGCACATTACGCTGTGTGGTAGATTTAGTCTTTACTAGTAAAAAAAAAGGTTTCTGGGCTACACACTGCTTTTATAAAACCATAGACCCACTATTTCTGAGAGTTGATCACTCCCAGAACTGGCGAAAAACTTACCACCGCCATGTTGGGAAGCTAAAGTGGGCGGAGCCAATAGCCACAGTGCTGTTTCAGTCTTATAATGCTACAGTTTAAACCAATATGTTCACAATAAGACTGTTAGCTGTGGGATGTTCTGTATGTCAAATGTGTTGCTCTGATTGGTAAATAAATAAATCACTGATTGGCCAGTGGCTAGGCAGGAAGTATAGGCGGGACTAACAGAGAGGAGAAAAGAGCAGGAAGGTGGAGGGAGACACTGCCAGCCACCGCCAGGACAAGCAGCATGTAAAGATGCCAGTAAGACACGAGCCATGTGGCAAGGTATAGATTTATAGAAATGGATTAATTTAAGATATAAGGACAGTTAGCAAGAAGCCTGCCACAGCCATACAGTTTGTAAGCAATATAAGTCTCTGTGTTTACTTGGTTGGATCTGAGCGGCTGTGGGACTGGCAGGTGAGAGAGATTTGTCCTGACTGTGGACCAGGCAGAAAAACTCAAGCTACAAATGGCGCCAGAACGCGGGGCAGGAATTTCCACTTAAAACCTGAGAAAGCATAAAAAGAAGATTCTACAACGGAGCTAAAACAGCCTCCTAGTTGTCTCTCTCAATTTAGCCACAGCCTGCGCCTTGAGCTACTGTATGGTGGGTTCCTGGCATTCATGTTTGACCTGCAGTATGGTGGGAATGAGGTGTCTGCAAGTGGCACATTAAGCTGCGTGGTGGATTTAGCCTTTGCTAGTACAAAAAGAAAAAAAAAGAGGTTTCTGAGCTAAACGCTGCTTCGATAAAAGCATAGACCCACGAAGGCTCCCAGAGCTGACAGTAAAGGTATCACCACCATGTTGGGAAGCTGAGGTGGGTGGAGTCAGCAGCCACAGCACCATTTCAGTCTCAGAATGCTGCAGTTTAAAGTAACAGGTTCACAATAAGACAGATTCAGATGGAACAAGACTTTAAATGCCTTAAAATGTGTGTAAAAATGTACGTAGGCTTCAAAGAGAGATAAAAAGGAATATATACAGTTATATAAAGAAATAGATAGTTTTGAAAAATAAAGTCTTTAAAGAGACAGTAAAGGTAGTATAAAATATAAGCCACGTAAAGATGGATATCACACAGAGAAACTGCATTGTGTTGTTTTTGGGATTCTTAACTGCAGAGAGATATTTGATTATAAAGGAAGCTGAGTTAAACCAATATGTATATTTTAAAGATACCTTGACTTCAAAATTTGGATGTAAGGATATGTTGCTTTGGAAAGAAAGCTCTGATTTTGTTTCCACAGAAAGCCAGAGGCTATGGATTTGTTCCAGATTAAGATACATCAGGTTTGACCAGCCAAGACCCCCTGAAAGGTCTCTGATGACACCAAGGCCCAGATGATCCAACATCCAGGATGGTTTGAGGGCAACTGGCTCAGACAATATAGCCTCATGGACTATTCCATAATCCTAAAATTTTCTTTATGTCCCCATAAGATACAATGCCCCCCTCCAGCAGGAAGTAGTAAGAGAAGCTATGCCCAAATTCCCAAATTATATGTAATATACTTAGTTAAGGTTAAAACCTTCCTTTTTGAAAAAAAAAGGGGGGGGAGTGCTGTGGAATGTTCTGTATGTCAAATGTGTTGCTCTGATAGGTCAATAAATAAAACACTGATTTGCCAGTGGCTAGGCAGGAAGTATAGGCGGGACTAACAGAGAGGAGAAAAGAGTTGGAAGGTGGAGGGAGACACTGCCAGCCACCGCCAGGACAAGCAGCATGTAAAGATGCTGGTAAGACACAAGCCATGTGGCAAGGTATAGATTTATAGAAATTGATTAATTTAAGATATAAGAACAGTTAGCAAGAAGCCTGCCACGGCCATACAGTTTGTAAGCAATATAAGTCTCTGTGTTTACTTGGTTGGGTCTGAGCAGCTGTGGGACTGGCAGGTGAAAGAGATTTATCCTGACCATGGGCCAGGCAGGAAAACTCTAGCTACACTGATTCAAAAGGAATAGTTTACAATGTATGTAAAAATGTACATAGGCTTAAAAGAGAATATATATATATATATATATATATATATATATATATATATATACAGTTATATAAACAAACAGATAGTTTTAAAAATAAAGCCTTTAAAATAAGCCACATAAAGATGGCTATCAAACAAAAAATCTGGATTATGTTCTCTTTGATATTCATAACTGAAGAAAAACATTTGATTGTAAAAGCTATTGAGTTATGACAAAATGTAAATTTTAAAGGTACCTTGACTTCAAAATTTGGATATAAGGATATGTTGCTTTGTAAAAGAAGTTCTGCTTTTGTTTCCACAGAAAGTCAGAGGCTATGGATTTGTTCCAGATTAAAATACATCGTTTGACCAGCCAAAACCACCTGAAAGGTCTCCAATGACACCATGGTCCAGATGATCCAACATCCAGAACCATCTCAAGGCAACTGGCTCAGACGATACACCCTCACAGATTACTCCATAATCCTAAAATTTTCTTTGTGTCCCCATAAGATACAGCGCCCCCCTCCAGCAGGAAGTAGTAAGAGAAGC
>CABHPR010144907.1:8971-26245 GCA_902168415.1 Peromyscus melanophrys
AAGGAAGGAAGGAAGGAAGGAAGGAAGGAAGGAAGGAAGGAAGGAAGACATACTGACAGACACAGAACAAGCAAGGTACTAGTGGCTTCAGGGTCAGAGGGAACAACTGCTCACCAGGGCATGGCGGAACCCATGATGCTCTGATACATCCCTGGGAGTGCTCTTGGCCAAACTGTGCCCAGAGAAATTTATCTGGCTTGAGGGGCTCTGGGAGAAGGACAGTGGTGCTCACCACTTTTCCTGCCGAGCTTCTGCTCCTCTGGCTTTCCTGGCAAACCACTCTGCTGTGGTCACGGGAAGGTTCACATCAGCAATAGACTCTCAGTGCTGGAATTCGGCAGAGAGCCCTGCTTCACTGCACAACGTGAAGGTGGTATGGGTGACAGGGTGAGAGGGTGGTATTCATGACAAAGAATGAATCCAGTTGAAAATTAGAGACTGCAAACAGGTCAGGAGTGCAGGTGGCATGGATTCCTCCAGAATCAGGCCTTGGGAATGAGATGCCTGCAGACAAAATTGAGGGCTGGTGCAAAGAGTGAGATTAGCTGTTCCTGAGGGGCATGAGTGGCCTCCATTGGCTGAATGGTGTGGGTTTTCTAGAAGAACTCCCATTAAACCAGAGCCTTAAGCACTGGGGTTGGAGCCTCCCTCACAGCTACCTGTTTGTTAGCAGCCCATCAAAAACATGCCTGTGAAGCAGGGGATTTGGGACTGGAATTCTTTCTAACTTAGAATTCAATGAGGTGTTCACTGTGGCCTGTGGCCTACCTGCCCACTCTTTCCTCTTTGTTTTGTGATCCTAGGGCTCAGACAGGGACCTTGCTCGCACTAGGAAAGCACTCTACCCTTGAGCCACATCCCTAGTTCTTGTCCACTTGTTTTCAGTAAGGGAAAGAGAGTAGGGGGGGAAGAAAGCTTTTTTTTTCTAAATTTCAATGAGTTTCTTGGCTAAGAGTAAACACCTCATTAATTTTAAAGATATCAGCCTGCAAACATTATTAATGCAGCCCAAATAATGGAGAGCATTAAAGGGAAACGTGAGGGAACGGCACGCGCAAGGTGGAACCAGTCACCTACCAAGCGCTCCACGGAGTGCTACACACATCATTACCTACACTGCACGGAGACAGACAAAGGCAAGAGGTGGCGGGGAACGGTAGTGTGAGTGTGGCTATACCCCTGTGTGCTCTCGCTCTCTCTCTCCCTCTGTAATTACGTGTCATCCCTTCTCCTAAATATTAGCTTGTCTTCCTGAGAGCAGCTGGGTCCACTTGGAATAGGAGAGAAGGTAAGCACTGCTTCATGGGAGGCGACCATGTAGGAACCATGGTCCAGTTCCTTTGCCCTCTTCACCACATTCCTTTCTGTTATGGTGTTTCTACAGAGGCATGCTGGAGGTAGGGAGACATGCATTTGATTTCGTGCCCTGGAAGTTTTCTCCAAGGTGTCTTTGCTCCAAGGGCAAGGCTGGCTTTCACCTGATTCTCTGGAACCAAATCCCCCCAAAATCCCGAGTAAAGTCACAGATCATAGTGGCCAGACTCAGAAGTGGTCCTGCAGCTTTGGAAAGACTCTCATGTTCCAGAACACTCACTGGTTTCCATCTCCCATCCTCCACACCTTCCCCGTGGCTGCCACGTGCCCCATGCCTGGCTTCATTGTTTTCATACCATAGGAGACATTCTGCATTTAACACCCAAGGCATCCTGGTGTCATTCAAAAGCCCTTGGCCAGTGTTGTAGCATTTGGAGTCCAGCTCTGTGCCAACAGTGTGCTTGCTGGTGTCCTGATGGTAAAGGACCATCTTCCTCTTAATCTAATCACCTGCTGTGTCCCAGACCAAGCTGGGATAGTTGGAGCAGGCAAGAGAGACAACTTTCTCTTCAAAACACAGCATCATCTCATGCTAACACACACAGCTACCATTTATCTGGCATCAAATGCTTGGGATACTATTAGCTCCAGCTAACACAATCACAGCCACTGGTGCTTGGACACATGCTGCTTATCACAGGGTACCACTGATGGTTTACAATCCAACTACATTCCATAGGGGGGCCTAGACAAAGCTCTTCTCCCTGCAAGGATGTTTGTGTACAGCCTGGGACCCAATCCAACAGCCATAGGAGGGGAGATTTCTTCCAATACATTATTGGAGGTGCTGGTTCCCAGAAAACAGCAGGATGGACATTCAATTTCTGTATGACCTTGCAGGAGTGGGCAGAGGTAGGGAGAAAATCTAGAAGTCATTTTGGATGGAAAGGGCCAATCAAGATACTCTGACAATGAGTGAGGGACTCACCAGGCACTGGAAACTCACAGAGTACTGGGGAAATGAAAAGGAGATTTGAGAAAGAGAGACACCTTGCTCAATCTCTTTTCTATCATGATTCTTACGTCTTTTCTAGATTAGGGCAATTTATTGAGGTTTCCATTGAATCCATTCTGATGTCCTTCAAAAACTCTTGATCAATAATGTGAATGCAGCTCATACTTGACAGGATAGCCTTCCAAGGAGGAGAAGGGAAGGAGAGGGAAGGAGGGAGGGAGGGAGGGGGAAATCTTCAACTCTAGAATCATCCTAGGGTTACTCAAGGAATCCAGGAATCACGAACTTTCTGTTAATCCAGCCGAACCCACAATCTACATCCCCAAAGCCCTCATTCTGGTACAAGGCTCTCACTTAAATGGCAACAACTTTCCCATTCCTTCTGAACCAGGGGTGTTAGGAGGGACTTGGGAGGGGAGGAAAATGGGCTTCTGTATGGAGCATGAGTCTGGGCGTCAAAATTCCAAGTATGTCATAAAGACGGTCATGCAAAATTGAGTACTGGTGGGGTCTACCATCAAGGAGGCAATTAGAGGCTAACCTTGGGGCCTATTCCATCTCCAAGGAGCTCTCCACGCACACATTCCGAATTAGATTGATCTCTTTCATTAACATCAATAGGCTCCAAATACCTTGGTGTACTTATTATTACCTGGCTTTAATGGGTAATGAAATTGTGGTATAATATTGCTAACACCTGAAGGGTGTCTAATGGAGAACACGGGCAGAAACTAAAGCGCTTTTCCTTCCTTTTCTGTGGAATTTAAAGGCACCAGCTCCTCTAGTCCATTAGGAATGATGGGCTCTGGGTAGGGCAGGCTTACAGAGAACAGTGTCACACTGAGCAGGTGACACATTCCCCTGAGCAGAAGCAGGAGTCATTGGCTCTCATGTGATCTATGAGAGGAGGCCCATATGAAGACTGACCCCAATGGCATGCCTCCCCCCAGTTTGGGCTAATTTCACATCTCCAGTCTATTGAAGCTAAAAGTAGCATTATTAACAGATTCTGATGTAGCTCAGTGAACATCTTCTAAGCATCAATGATTGTTAGAGTTTGATCTCTGTTGCTGAGGCAAAGTACTGCGACCAAAAGCCTCCTGGGAAGGAAAGGGTTTATTTGGCTCATACTTCCAGGTTACAATCTATCATCAAAGGAAGTCAGGGTAGGAACTCAAGCCAGGATACTAAAGCAGAAACCATAGAGGAACTCTGCTTGCTGGCTTGCTCTCTGGTTTGTTCAATCCCAGGCTCATGCTTAGTTTTCTTATACAGCCCAGGACCACCTGCCTAGGGATGGTGCCACCCACAATGGGCAGGGCCCTCCTGCATCAAGTAATAATCAAGACAATCTCCCACAGACATTCCCATAGACCAATCTGATCTAGACAATTCCTCAGTCAAGGTTTTCCACTCAGATGACTCTAGGCTGTGTCAAATTGACTATTTAAGCTAACAAGGACAATGACAGACATACAAAGTACAAAGATGAATAAGAAAGGCTCTTGGATCTTGCTCTGTAGACCAGGCTGGCCTCTGTCTTGAAAAACCAAAAAAAAAAAAAAAAAAAAAAAAAAAAAAAAAAAAAAAAAAAAAAAGAAAAAGAAAGAAAGAAAGAAAGGCTGTTGGTATCTGTCATAGACATCAAAATCTGCCCAAGGAACTATAGCTCAATTGGTAGGGCATTTGTCTAGCATACAGGAAGCCCTAGGTTCAATCTCTGCATAGAATAGCAGCTAAGCTTAGGAAGTCTTTAGTGGCATCATGCAAATGAGATAGGGACTCTGGTTTTGGTTCATTCTGGAGCAAGGTTTCTTTCTGCCTCATAGATTTATCAAACGTCAGCCACCAGAGTCTGGCTCCTGAACTCCTAAGACCAGGCAAGGACAGGGACTTGCCCTACTCATGGCACTAGGCCCCTAGTATTTACAGTAGTGTGTCAGCAGCCTCTTCCTGCTCCATGTCTGTTGAACAAAGGAAAAGAAAGCTGAAGATTGGCTGAGATAACAATAAAAGTTTCAGAAAGCAAAAATAAAATTAGAGGTTTGTTTTGTTTTTAGCTCATTTGTTGTTGTTGTTTTTGTTTTTGACTGTACCACACTTGTAGAGAACATTAATTTAATCCTTAGAAGGCATTGCCTCTAAAACAAAGAAAAAGGTGGGCCCTTTATTCTAGAAGAAACCCCAAACTGCGCTACTACTTGGCGTCTCTTAAGAATGGTAGCATCCTTACTAAAGACAGGAGAATATACGTGAGGTAGTTTTAGAAGGCATAGTCAGCTTTCCAGTTTTGTAAGACAGATGGACTAAGGGAGTTTCTGTGTTTTATGTCACAGCAGAAGCTAACTTCCTAACGGGCTACCTGTGTCTTTGCCTTCTGCTTTCAGCATCTACTGAGATCCAGTGAAGGTCCTTCCAAGTTCAGGACCATGTATAGATGCACAGGTCAAAAGCCAATGAACCTCATAATTCTTCTCTGACCTCTCTCAACCTCTGAAACCTTGGGAGCCTTTGACCTGATACATCTATACTTCCTTGGAAATCAAGATCATCGAGGAACCACACCACTCACCTTTGGTTTTAGCCTAGATTTATGTTTCAGGTCTGCATCTGGGTGGAGAGGAATCATCTCTACCTGTGCTGTTACATCAGAACTCCATTTCGAAGCACACCAGCTTGATTGTACCTGGGATGTTTGGAAATGCAAAAGCACACTGCTTCTTTAAAAGAAACGGAGAGGAGCTGAGGAGATAGTTCGGTTGGTAGAGTGCTTGACTTGCAAACAGAAGGACCTGAGTTCAAGCCCCAGAACATGAAAAGCTGGTGTGGCCATGTGCTTGTAATCCCATCACCGGGGAGGTAGAGACAGGCAGAGCCCTGGGGCTCCCTGTCTAGTCAGCTTAGTCTATTTAGTAAATTTCAAGCCGATGACAGACATTGTCTAAAAAAAAAAAATGAGGATGGTTCCTCTGGAATGACACCTAAAGTTTCTCTCTGGCCTCCACATGCACATATTCATATGTATACACACACACACGCACCCTCACACGCACACACATATATACATGCATTACACACACACATACAAAAGAAAGGAAGAAGGAATTGAGGCAGGGAGAGGTTGGCTGCCCCACACAGGATCACATAGATTTACACACACAGGCTCTATTTCCTTGACTACAGATCTGGGCCCTTCCCCCTTAACCAACATGCCTTGTGCTTTTCTTTAGGGTGATTCTCATAGACTCCTCCATACCCCCATCTCACGCAATTTCTGTCATGAAGTCTCCAAGGGTGATCCCATTTCTTCCTCCCACCTGATCAGGATGGATGATCCCTCCATCCTCTACTCTAAGAGACCAGATCACCAGCATCCCAAGCTGGGTCACAACATAAACCTCCCAGGGGCTCTGGCCATTCAATGCCCTTCCTCCCTACCACCACCTCCCACGACTCTCTCCATCACAGCCCAACAGAGATGCAGGCTGATGACAGTTCATTGTGTTGTTTTTTGCTCTTGTTGGCTGCACTTTGGCAGAAATGTGTTTTAACCGAATTATTGCAAAGCAACGTGTGTTGCACTGGTGTAGATATTTGCAGCCAATTATGTTTAATGTGGAAGACAACAGCCATACTACAATCCACCAAACAGCTCTGGTGTGCCAAGCTCCACTGAGTCGGGACAAGTTCCCAGATCTGATGGCTAGGGAGCCTCAGCTCTCATCAACAAGGTGTGTGATTTCCCCCAGCCAAGCTGCCCCGCCCCACTCCATCACTGGCCTCTATACCTCCTCTGTGTGCTCATTTCTTTGTACTTTTCTCCCAGAGCAAGAGATGGAGGTGAAAAGGAAAAAATAAATAAATGAATGTCTCCTCTCTCACATCTAGGCAGAACCAGACTTGTAGCTAGGCTGTAGCGGAAGGGCACCAGGGATCAGAAGACGTGGGGCTACATCACAGCTCGGCCACTGACTCAACTTACTTAAGGGTGCAGTGCTTTGAAAATCTATGAGATGGAGGATATTATCTATCCAACAAGTTGATAATGAGAATAAGATAAATGGTATGATAGATGTAAAAGCACCCAGCACAGGGTCTAACACATAGCAAGTAGTCAAGTGTCACATTGTCTGGCAAATCCAAGGAATGGGAGCTGTTGAGCAGTGCGCTGGTGCAAATCCAACAGTAAAGGGACCAGGATGCTGGTTTGCCCCATCAGGCTTTATTGAATGTACACCACAAGAGAGGTCTTATTATCAACCCTGAGGGGAAATCACCACTTTGGAGATGGGACCTTGATCTTGCCTCTACCTCCCGAGTGCTGGGATTACAGGTGTGTACCAGCACACGCAGTTTATGTGGTTTTGGGGATAGAATCCAGGGCTTTGTACATGTTAGGCAGGTACTTTATCTACTGAGCTACAACCCCAAGTTATAAGCCCAGCATTGGTGGACAAAGATGGGCAGATCCAGAGAACTCACAAGCAAGCCAGCCTAGCCAAAGCACTGAGCTTCTGGTTTAGAGAGCTACCCTGTAGCAGGCAATGAGGCAGGAATGAGAAAGGAAGACACCTGGCATCCTGCTCTGGTTTTTGCATGTGTACAAATGGACATGTGTCTGTGCGCGTAAGTCAGACAGACACACTCTGTGCTTGGGCCAGAAATCCTTGGTCTTAGAGCACTCCTCCTGTCTACAACTTTGTTCAACCATACACACACACACACACACACACACACACACACACACACACACACACACACACACACACACAAAACCCCGTTATTAGTCTACGTGAAAACTTTCCATCTTTTTGAACCACAAAATAGCCGTGTGTGTGTGTGTGTGTGTGTGTGTGTGTGTGTGTGTGTGTGTGTGTGTGTGTGTGGTTTGAGACAGGGTCTTGTTACATAGTCCAAGCTGGCTTCCCACTCATAGCAATCCTCCTGTTTCAGCTCCCCACATTCTGAGATTACAGGCATTTACCAGCACACCCAGCTGCCTCAAATACATTCCTACTATAAACTACGTAGCCATTTTGCATTACACACAGGGCTGGGACTTCAGGACTATGGACTCAGCCAAGTGTTAGACCTTTTGCTTAGATTGATCAGCTTCCTTGTCTTCTGCTAGGTGGTGATTCGCAGATGCCCGTTGGCCTATGTTGTGAGCCTCTTGATTCCCAGCATCTTCCTGATGCTCGTGGACCTGGGGAGCTTCTACCTGCCCCCCAACTGCCGTGCAAGAATTGTATTCAAGACCAATGTGCTGGTGGGCTACACGGTCTTCAGGGTCAACATGTCTGATGAGGTGCCAAGGAGCGCAGGGTGCACGTCTCTCATTGGTAAGCAGCCCCAGTGCCACCGGACACCCTCCTAGACCTCTCCTGGCCAAGATCTGATGTTGCACGTAGATGGTAGACTACTGCTAAATCCCTTTTCTCTGCTCCGGTCCTTTCCCAGGGGTCTTCTTTACAGTCTGCATGGCCCTTTTGGTTCTCAGCTTATCCAAGTCCATCTTGTTGATCAAATTCCTCCACGAGGAGCGACACAGTGGGCACGAACGGCCTCTTCTTTGCCTTCGAGGAGACGCTGATGCTGACGAGCCTGGATTGTACCCCAGGGCTCCGAGTGCTGAGACACCAGGTTTGTGAGAAGCCTTGAGATCCCCATCCCGTTTGCTTTGTCGGCACCTGGGTCCACTGGGGCAGCAGCAGGCCATGGCTGCACTGTGTGGACAATGGGAAACACCTGCTTTTCAGCCCCTGTTCTGTGTTTGATATTTCTTCTGCAGACTGAAGGCAACTTCCTGCTGGAGATCATTTTAGCTTGAAAGTCAGGTCTTCAGTCACCTATAGTTTGCTTCATTTCTACCATAGTGACTGAGCTACAAACTCAAAAATTGTAGAATTCTGGCATACAAGCAAATGTGCACACACACACACACACACACACACACAAACCATATTCCACAATTCTCACTATACACACACACCACACATCCCATTATATACACACACCTCACACCACACACACACTACACATCCTACACATCCAACTATACACACACACATCACACCCCACATCCCACACATTCCACTATACACAAACATCATAACACACACACACACACACACACCCCACACATCCCACACATCCCATTATACACACATACATCATACCACACACACACCACACATACCACACATTCCACTATACACCCACATCATAACACACACATACACACACACACACACACACACACACAGACACACACATCACATCCCACTACACACACATCACATTACACACATGCTACAAATACAAAAGTGGAGAGGAATATGAAGAGTTGGGTTCTGTCTGCTTTATATAAAGGAGTTTAAGAACCATCCTAGCTCAGGAAATCTCCTAGATAGATTTAGCCTTCATACACCCCTCTTGACACAGTACAGCTCTGCCATGTTCTCTGGGCCTTCCCTCAGCACAGCTGTGCCTCTCCTAGGCAGATAGGATGAGAGTTCCCAACTCTAGCAAAGACCCTTCCTTAAAGAGTAAGAACAAGTAGCTCCCAGTTCATCTAGAGTATTTTCTTCCATCTCACAGAGCCCCCAGTCCATCAGGAGCACCAGGTTCAGCCGGATACCCTGAAGGAAGTTTGGCTCCAGCTCCAATCCATCAACAACTCCCTCCGAACTCGGGATCAGGTTTACCAGAAGGAGGTGGAGTGGCTGGCCATCCTGTACCGCTTCGATCAGCTGCTCTTCCGAATCTACCTTGCTGTGCTGGGGCTCTATGCCGTCACCTTGTGCACTCTCTGGGCATTGTGGAGCAGAATGTGACAGTGGAGACTGCTGGTCTCACTATGGGGTCACAACACTTAGGACAAGCTGAACAGTGTTTGGAGAGGGGTCGAAAGGGAAAGAGTGAGTTGGTTTAAAAAATGTCTCCCAGACTCCATTGTCTCTTTTCAGTGACTACACAGACGAGCATCTTATTGGTTATTGACTGAACCAGTAAACATACATATTCATAATAAAGATGTATAAACAGATAAACATGTATAAAGAGAATAGAGTATACAGTAACAAGCAAGCTCTCACTTTCCCTGAACCACCATTAGTGACCATACATATTTAGGCTTAAACAAAAAAGTTCGGTTTTAGATTTTTGAAGCGACGTCTCTTGTAGTCTAGGCTAACCTCAACACTATGCAGCCAAGGATGACTCTTGATACTCCTGCCTCTACCTTCCAAGTGCTGAAATTGTACATACTGTGCCACCATGCCCAGCTCCATTTGATATATTCTGCTTTAACAGTCCATGTGTCAACTTAACCTCGAGCCCGGCTAAAAACAGCTTCATTCCTCCAGAAATCATCAACCTATGGCTCTGTCTCCTCTATTCTGTCTTTGGTCTCATATTACCTTATGTCCTTTTCCCTTTAAATATTTGATAGCCTCTTTAATGAATGTGTATATGTGAAGAGGAAGCGGTACAGACAGACAGATGAGATTACCCAATAGACCACATGCTTCCAGACCTGATGATGAGCCTAGTTCTGTCACTGTTCACCCAGGAGACCTTAAACTTCACTTCTCAGACTTCATTTTGCCTTATTTAAAGTAGGGGCTGTTAATATTTACTCTCTCCATATCATAGAATTATGAGAGCAAAATAACTAAACAACATTTTGAAAAGTAAATCATCAATGACAAAAATAAATCTGAGACTTGCCTGCTATCAATTGACAGAGATGGATTCTGGTCTGAGTCTTTGGTGTGAGTGTGGGCTTCTGGCTTTCTGTTTGCTCTTTCTCTCTTCCTCCATAGCTAGCCCACCCCAGTCCATAGAGTTCTACATGTAGGGGTTCTGCAGTAATAATTGCAAAGCACTTCATTCTAGCTCACTGCTTGATGGATTTATATCTGATGTGCTTTCCCAAGTCAGAGGGACAAAATCTACCCACGGTCAGCTATCCAGTCCCCAGGCATTCATATCTCTACCCCTCACTGAGGGTAGTCTTCAGGAGGCTGGTGGGCAGAAAGACAGAGCAAGACTTGGAGACAGTCATCCACCCGATGCTGCCAGCACAGGCCATGAAAATCCAAAGCTGTTTTCTAGGAACCTATTCCAGGACTAAAATTGCCTTCAAAAAAAAAAAATCTGCCCTCCCATCCCCACCCTGAAGGAAAAGAATTTAAATTCCAACAGCCTCCCTCTTTCATTACCTCCCAGTTAGTGTTCGACGCCAATTGTCCATGAAATTCCACTGCTGCTGTTAATGAAATGGGGAACGCAAAAAAGTTTGTGAACAGGAAGTGTCCGTGCTAACTCCACCTGTTTCCTTCTTCACTTCCTACTTTCTACCACTGACCTCTTCTGCCTCAGTGGTACTCTGTGTTAGCCTCTACATTGATCCTGGCCTTCTCTACTTTCTCCCTCTGTCAACAGAGGGGAAGGTAAGGAAGGCATGGCTGTGGAGCCTCCTCCTCCTCTCTAACTGCATGCTGGAGAAAGTGCCAGAGTCAGAGCCAGGAGGTCTGATTCTGGTCCTGGTTCCATCATTGTTTACCCAGAGGAGCTTGAACTTCATTTCTCAGACTACAATTAGACTTACTTGAAATTGATGCTATAAATATTTACTATCTCCATGTCACAGAGTTCTGAGAGCAAAATGAGGCAACTTAATGACATTTTAAAAAGTCAATAGTAGATGACAAAATGAACAGGGGCCTGTCTGCTATCAATAGAGTGAGGTTCCGGTTGGGAGTCTTTGGTGTGGGGTCTGATTTCCAGCAATCTCTATCAGGACTTAAGTATGGACTCTGCTTCTCCCAAGGAGTGACCTTATTATGGGATCTAAAGATCAAGGGCTGATGCCATCAACTGCCCCCTTTGTAGTGAAGGGCCCTGGAAGAGACTTCCCATCCACATCCTGCCTGGCTCACTTTACCGCAATCCCAGTTACCCAGGCTCTTTCTAATATTCCTTCAGAAGCAGTCCTTCCTCGGTGGAACCTGAGCACTAACTAGACTACCTCCGTCTAGAGTCCCATGGCCCTGATATCAACTGACAGTGCCCCCAGGGCCAGATCTGCAGCCCAAAGCAGTAGCATTGTGAGTACATGACTCTCCAGAGGTCTTGGGAGGGTATGCTCTGCCCTGCAAGGAACAGGATTGCCAGCAGCCCTGGTTTACGAAACAGTTTTAGCTTAGCCCTTCCACATGCTCATCCTCTTCATAAGTTTTGTTTCAGAGAGGAAGGAAACTGAGGAACAGAACAAAAATGGGATTCTCCCAGCTGTGACTGCTCCTGCCATCTGCTGTCCCCACCATCTAAGAAATCACAGCTCCAGGGTGATGTCTAGAATACAAAGAGAGAAAAGCACAGGTCCCAGGCTAGCCAAGAGGCCTCTATTTCATCCTAATATCTCAAGATAACTTTCAGAGAGCTGCCTGCTGTGGTAACCTTTCTGAGCTTAGTAGCCTGGTTTGATTGTTGTTTGTTTTGTTTTGTTGTCTCAATTTTTTTTTTTTTTTTTTTGGTTTTTGCGACAGGGTTTCTCTGTGTAGCTTTGCGCCTTTCCTGGAACTCACTTGGTAGCCCAGGCTGGCGATTTTTTTTAAAGATGGGGCCTCATGCAGCCCAGACTCACCTCTAACTTGCTATTCATCTGAAGATGACATTCATCTTCTGATCCTCCTGCTTCTACCTCCGAAATACTGGGATTATAGGCATGCACCACCACACCTGGTTTTATATGGTACTGTGGAATAAACCAGGGCCCTGTGCATTCTAGAGAAACACTCTACCAACTGAGCTACCTCCCCAGCCTTTTTGTGTTGCAAATAACGAGGTGACAGAGGGTATCCCTGGACACAAAGGATACCCCTACCACCTTTCACAGACATTCTAGAGGCAGGTAGAAAAAGAAGCTGAGCCTTTTAGCATTGACATCTCCTTACATAACAAGTCTCCTGTGGCCTCACTCCCAGGGTTAAGAAGGAGAGTACAAGGTGACACAGAGTAGCCACGAAAGGAGTGTGTGGCTTCAAGACAGAGTCCTTCCATGGTGGACAGTCAGCCCAGGACAGACTCAAGTTCTTATATATGTTTACTCTGGGAAGGACGGGCCTCCTTCTAGCCTCCGAGTCCCCACCCTCTGTCCAGGAGCCCCACCTCACTCTCCTTGTCACCTTGTGTATGTCTATTCCTGTCTTGTCTATGTCCTGTTCAGTCCCCCCGGCTCTGACTCCTTGGATGTTGGCACTGCTCAGTTCTGAGTTATTTACCTGCAGAGACGGTGGAAACTTCATAATTAGCTGAGCCCCAGCATGAAGCTTTAATGAGCAGCCACGTCCCCTACTGCTCTCTGCTGTCCGTAATTGAAATGACCCACACCAGTGATTAGATTAGGGGGCTGAAGGAGCCCAGCATGACACTCCCATCCTCTCCTCTGTCCTGTTGGGGAAGTGATGTAGTTAAATTTGTGCTTCATTTGGCAGAGGCCATAAAGCGGGAATCACAGAGCAGCTTTCTGCAGGGGCTGGAAGACACTTTCTCACCTTTACCTTGCTTTCTTACTTTTCCTGCAGCCTAGCATTCAGTTCCAAAGACCTAGGGCTCACCTGAGCTACATGGGGTTATTGGCCATCCTGGGTATCACCAGGGACCACTCTGCTCCTGGTCTCCCCGGTCACCCCCTCATCCTTTTTTCAAAGCTCCAGGCTGAGAGCCAGGAAGAGCAGGTGCTACGGGCAGGTTTTCTTTCCCTGCTCCGATGTCAAGTCTTGGCTTCTCAGCTCTAGGTAGATATCTTCTTCTTCCGAGGTGTGTCTTGCTACAGCCCCAGCTCCTCACTCAGCCTTTGAGCAGCCAGATGGAATTTGGTAGAGGGCACACCAGCCGAAGTTTGTCTAAGTTGCCCCTTGTTCCTTCCTCCTCCCAGCTCACACCATCACACCATCCGGAGGACCCTTCCCCATGGAGGTCTTTCTTCCCGAAGCTACCTTCCTGAATGTTGTACACCCAAACACATCAGGTTCTTTCTAGCTGGATCAGTTCCTTCATGGTCCTTTAAAGTTAACCCACCATGGAGCACAAATGCTACAGAACACGTTCACACCAAACTTTCAGTCTAGAGACCAGTATGCCAGGTCCACTCAGAGCCAGAGCTAGCGTGGTTCCTTTCTAGAACATTCATTTTACTCAATGGTTTATTGAAAAAAAATGTAGACTTCATGAAATGGGAGGGGATGTCTTGGGTTTAGACACATTTGTGTGTGCATGTGTGTGTCACAAGGATTAAACTCAGGTTGTCAGACTCGGCAGCAGGCTCCTTAGCCGTTGTGCCACATAGCCAGACCCTTCCTTCTCTTCAAAACACAGTGTATTATGTTGGGTTAGTGGCGCACGCCTTTCATCCCAGCACTCAGGAGGCAGAGGCAGGTGGATCTCTGTGAGTTTGAGGCCAACCTGGTCTACAGAGGGAGATCCAGAACAGCCAGGGCTACACAGAGAAACCCTGTCTCAAAAAAAAAAAAAAAAAGAAAAAAGAAGAAGGAGAAGAGGAAGAGGAAGAGGAAGAAGAAGAAACAAAACAAAACATAGTGTATTACGTTGGACACGGTAATGCACGTATGTAATCCCAGCACCCAGGAGGAGGCAGAAGCAGGAGGCTGATGAGGCTGACCTGGGCTACATGGTGACATCCTGTCTTAAAAATAAGTGCCACAGGGGTTAGAGAGATGGTTCAATGGTTAAGAGTACTTATGCTTTTGCAGAGGACCTCCATGCAGGTAACCATGACACTCAAAACCACTTATAACTCCAGTGCCAGGGATCTGACTCCCTCTTCTGACCTCTGCAGGCTCCCATATGCATGTGATGTGCATAAATTTATTCAGACACACATGTATATGTATAAAATAGATAAGTAAATATTTGTTAAATAAATACTACAGTGGATTAGTCGAAAATCTAAGCTGTAGTGTGATCCGTAGATCAGGAACTGACTACCAGGAAAGATATTTTATTGTGCATGGTTCCCATGGGTGGGAGCCATACCACCACATCACAGTGGAGAGAGAGTGGTGTGTATACCAGAAAATGCTCAGTTTCAACCCAGGGACCAGAGGTAAAGGAAGGAGCAAGAGCTTTAACTGTGTTTTCTGCAAGAGGGAACAGAGGAGCGAGAGGACATAGACAGCACTAGCTTTGAATGGTTCCCAGGGCTCTGTGGCAGGAAGGCTATGCCTAGCGGTCAGATGCTCAACTTTGGGATGAATAGAACCAGTGTCAGCAGCCTAAGAACTCATAAGAAGGTTGCAGGGCAGGGTGTGGGCTTTGGATCAGTTGGTCTGTATTCAGACAATATCTTTGCAGGCTTAGCCACTCACCCTATCTAAAGAGTGGCTTATTGGGGGTGGGGGCAGACTCTCCAGCATCAGAGGGATCCTAGATGTCAAAACACCAGCATACACAACATAAAATGATGGTCTGTACAGCCTCCTCTGTGGATCCCAGAACTACAAAATCTCTTTCCTCTGCTTTTCTTTTCCTTCCTTCCTTCCTTCCTTCCTTCCTTCCTTCCTTCCTTCCTTCCTTCCTTCCTTCTTTCTTTTTTCTTTCTTTCTTTTTTTTTAACAATTTTCTTATTTTTTTATTAATGAATTAATTTATTTTACATCCCGGCCACAGCCTCTCCTCTCATTCCCTCCCCACTTCACCCCCCATCCATCCCTCCTCCATAATCGCTCAGAAAGGAGCAGACCTCCCATGGGCATCAGCAAAGCACGGCATATCAAGCTGCCGTAAGACCAAGCACCTCCCCCTGTATTCAGGCTGGGCAAGGCAATCCACCATGAGGAATAGGTTCCCAAGAGCCAGCCAAAGCACCAGGGACAGCCCCTGCTCCCATTGCCGGGAGTCCCACAAATAGACCAAGCTACATAACTGTCACATATCTGCAGAGGGCCTAGGTCGGTCCCATGAAGGCTCCCTGGTTGTTGGTTCAGACTCTGTGAGTTTCCATGAGCCAGGCTAGTGGTTTCTGTGTGTTTTGCTGTGATGCTCCCGACCCCCCTGTCTCCTACAATCCCTCTTTCCTCTCCTCAGCAGGACTCCCAGAGTGTAGCCCAATGTTTGGCTGTGGGTCTCTGAATCTGCTTCCATCAGATGCTGGATGAAGACTCTCCACTGACAACTGGGGTGGTCACCAATCTGATGGCAGGGGATGGCCAGTTCAGGCTGTGCATCCACGGCTGCCAGGAGTCTTATCTGGTCCATCCTTGTAGACTCGTGGAAGTTTCCCTTGTATCAGGCTTCTACTGGACTCTGTAATGCCCCCTTTCCAATCAATCTCTCTCAGCACTGTCCCCCTCCGCCCACTCCCCAACCCGTTTCCTCAAGTTCCCATGTCCACCCACCCCCAGTCCAACTAGGAGATCTCCTCTATTTCCCGGGGAAATCCATGTGTCTCCCCTTGAGCCCTCCTTGTTACCTAGACTCCCTGGGTCTGTGGATGGGACCTCAGGAAACTGAAAAGTTTTTTTCTGTTTTTCTGGGGACTTCAATGGCACATTCTACAAAGGCCAGCTTCAACAGAGGAGACAGCTGAGCTAAGCATGAGAAGAAGGGTTACTTGAGGAGGGAAGCACCCCACAAGACAGACTCATTCACACACCAGCTCACTCATCCCTCAGCTCAGCAGTGACCTGAGCATCTGCTCTGTGTGTTAGGGACCTGGCCCTGTGCCAGCAGAGCACCCCAGTAAGATGCTCACAGTACCCAGGGGCTTCAAGGAGCTTGCTATCTGACAGGAGAAGTGATGTAGAAGAGCACAGGTTTGGGGGCTCAGGATCACAGGTTTGGGGTTCACTGAGATGTACTTTGCTTCTTAAAGCTGTCAGACCTCATCTGATGAAAACCTGCTGTTTTGTCTCAGGCTTCCCGGATATATAAATAAATATACCAAGGTGCCCACAGCGGCTATCAACGGTGTCAGATCCCCCGGAACTGGGATTACTGACAGTTGTAAGTCTCCATGTAGGTGCTGGGAATAGAACCCAGGCCCTCTGGAAGAGCAGCCTGAAGACCTCCCAGTAGTCTCTATTTGTTCAAGTCTCCACCCAGTCCCAGTAGCACGATGCTGCAGCCCAATCCATGAACACTTGGAGCCCTAGGGAAGACTCCAGAGGCAGGCTATCACAATTCAGACTCAAATCTGAGCACTGGATCTAGATTCCACATCCTCGGACAGCTCACTACACTCAGGTACTCCGTGGCTCTGGTACTTGTACCCTTGACCTTTACTTTTTTGTAAGTGTGTGTGTGTGTGTGTTTGTGCACTCATGTGTAGAGGCTAGGTATCAACAACTGGTATCTTCTATCACTCTTCACTTTTGTTTTTTAAATAAAATCTCTTACGGAACCTGGACTTTCTGTTTCAGCTAGACTGGCCAGCCAGCAAGCCCTGGGTATCCTCCTGCCCCTAGTTCCCACAGAACTCCCTGTCCTTCCCTGGGGCTGGGGCTACACCTGTGCACAGCCATTCCCAGTTTCTTACATGGGTGCTGTGGATCCGAACTCGGGTCCTCCTGCTTGCAAACAAGCTCTTTACTCACTGAGCCATCCCTCAAGTGGCCCGTGTATGACTTTATATGTGACTGGGGGAAGTGGTTAGTGTTGGAATGTGTGTCTTAATTTCCATCCTGACACTTGTGAACCTGGACAAGCTATAAAATTATTTTAGAGCCTCAGAGCGTGTTGTTTGCCGTATCATTTGTTAATTTGGAAAGCTCTTTTGCTGAGGTGTCAAGACTTATCGAATGTCAAACCAGTGTCTTACGTAGTTGAGAATCTTCCTCAACACCTCAGCATCAGGCTATTTTGAGAGCCTAGGGAGAGGAGAGGAGAGGAGAGGAGAGGAGAGGAGAGGAGAGGAGAGG